>JAUYWI010075931.1:0-13759 GCA_034780595.1 Parotoplana pacifica
TTGCAATCCTTGAGCGGATTTCGTTACTGCACCTTCCATCCGATGTTATAATTGCTCCAAGGTATTTGAAGGTTTTGGCTTGTTCAACAAGTTGAGCAAGAATTATTAAACGTATTTTTATGTTAAAATAAATTGTACATTTTGTCTAACCAATGAAGTGTTAATTATATGAGCTTATTCTATAGTTTTACCAAATTATCAGTTGTTCAAATTATGTAGATTCAAAACTTCTACAAGTTTTAAAACTTCAAAAGGTCTTAAACTTATCATAAGACTAAATCTTCAATTTAAAACCAGTTTTAAGACTAAAACCTAGAAAAGTTTTAGTCTTAAGTCAAACTTCGAAATCAACTATTGAGTGAGGTCAAAGTTAGTTTTGAAACCAATTTAAATCCGATTCAAAACAAATTATTTTAGTTTTAGCATATTTATCATAATTATCAAAATATGCTAAAACTAAAAAAATGGTTAAATCGGATTTAAAAGCAATGTTGACCTCATCCGGTGATTTTAATAGCTTTGAAAGTATACATTTCATTAGAACAATTTCAGTGGATTTGAGAAGTATTTTAATGATTTTTTAATTCCATAATTAATGCTGGTTTAAAAAATTAGAAATACAATATAATATTTAAAAAAACACTTAAGTTTACCATCAGGAGTTAAAAGTTGTTCGCTATTTAAATTTGATTTAGTAGTTTTCATTGATTTTGTTGGAAGTTTATTCCGATAAAAAATTAAATTGTTTTTATGAATCAGGTTATTTCTAATCAATCAAACGCTCAGTAAATAGAAAGTGAATGGTTGACAAACACGTTCCGTTAGATTCTATCCATAGATTGCTCTGTGGTGGCGCGATAAAATTTGTTCATTAATCGCTGGATTTGAAAATTTGGTTATAATATAACAGATTGGTAAGATCATGTGTATCTAGGTAACAATATTTATGGGAAACATTATTCGTTGCTGACCTAATTATGATTTTGAATAAATTAGAAGCAGTTTTTTCCCCTAAGTATTGTAATTAACGATATCAATAGCAATCAAAGTGAAAATAAAATATGAGATTAATAAGTATTCTCCATGTTTAGCATACTGAGAGAAATGTTGAGGCAATTTTTCTAAATGATTAGTAATAGGACGTATTTCATGTTTGGCATTCTTATAGTTGGCTGAGTTTGAATCTAAAATAGATGTTGTGAAATCTATACTGTTATTTAAAAAAATTAGCGTTGCCTAATTTGTGGTATTTCCGGTTGATCTTGTTAGGTGACACCTCACGGACTGAGAGCCCACCGACTGAAACCTCAACTTTCTGAGAATTACCTCTCACTTTATTGCTGCTTACACACTTGATTAGTTGGATTAACTTGTTTACGTTTAGGTGTAGGTAGTAGGTACCCACTGCTAAATGGGAACCACATTTCATATCTGCACATCAACAATAACAGCAAGATACCAGCGGCAGCAGATCCGGAATTGGGGCAATAAGTTGACGATCAAATGGGTTCACTTTGTTAACATTATTTTCTAATGATATGCAATTGGTTTAATTTATTTGTGTGTATAATATGTTTTGTCTGGATTTTATGGAGTTAGGAATAAATATTTGTAAATTATCTAATAAATACTGTGATCAATTACATTTTATAGTTTGCCTTTATTTACATAACTCTAATAGGCATAATTTTATTAGGTAGATTTTTAAAACTAATGTTATTTATTATTTATTTAATGAACTTACAGTACATGAGTATACAATTCAGACCAACGTGGTACGAAGCAATAATTTGAAAATAGTCATGGTGAACTTGTCTTCTTAGCCATTATTACTAACAAAGATATATTTGTTTTATTGGCTATGCCTAAATTTAGAAATAAATAATTGTTCCTAAAATGGAGAGTACATAATTTTTCCATATCTGTTTTTCCCCCATATAAATCAGTTGATTTTCATGATTTTTCAAAATTGCTATTAATCTCTATAGGTTTTAGAATGGAATATTAAAATTCTCTAGGAATTGCATAGAAATCTATTATGTACGAGTAAAAGTGAGTAATGATCTAAGTTTGTCGGGGGTTCGTCACAAATGGAACATTTCTATAATTCTATGTAAAGTTTTTTTTGGTGGCCATGCATGCTTAATTCTAGGGGGTCATCCCACCCCCATCATCATTGTTATTTTCTTAGAATGCCGTTGTTTATTATTGTTAACTATTTCGACTTTACAATTTTATCCTTGAATATTATTAAACGTAGTTTATAATTTTAGCCAAAATGTACTACATTTGCTATTTGTTCTTTGTTAAGAAATATTTAAATAGAATGAACTGTTAAGTCTTATGATGATTAAAATTGGAATTGAAATCAAGAAATCGCCGTGTTATTTTAGCTAATGAGATGAATTTATAAACAAACTGACTTTAAACCAATTTGAATCAGTCACGTGTATATATACATACATTGGCATTTTTACCTACATCTTATTTATTCCCTAAAATAACGTCTACTAGTTTGATACAATGATATAATTAACTATCTATTATATTTTATATAATACATAATTCTAAATGAATGAGTGTTTAGATGTTTTTTTTCTAAATTTTATGCGCACATATTCTGCATCAAGAGCATTTTTCTGTTAAACCAACAGGAAATCTATGTATTTTAAACATGTTTGTTGATATTATAATGAATCTCTTCTTTCCGGTGTATAACTTTCATCTGAGTAAGAGCCATGTTTTATACTCTTGCTATTTTGAGGAGACAAGTGTCCGTGTTGTACTCTGACTAACAGTAGAACTATAGCTTTAAGGCTGACTATTTCTGCTAACGATGCAAATTTATGTGTAGAGTACAGGGGTGCAAAAATGTTTAATAAATATCCAGCGGGTTTTAATTGAGACTGTAAGATTGCCAATAGGATTGATAATGAAAAAAATACTAAAATTTGTCCAAAAACTAATGAAGCTACAATTTGTAGCTTCATTAGTTTTAAGACAATTTGTGTTTTATGATAAAATAATTTTTATTTCTTTTGTTTTTGACCTATGTAGTTGTTCTCTAGATAAAATAACTATTTTTAAATTTTATTTATTACTTTGTTTAAATTATATTAGGTACAACTTTGTGCATTGTAGTTTTTAAACAAGAAACGGTTTTGGATGCTTAAAATTTAATGACAGCAATAAAAGTTCAAATTAGCTTTACTTTATATGCCGTTAATAGTCGTATTATAGTTTGTTAGTTGGTTAGTTCAATCTATGGACTATGACTATAGATTGTCTGGTTAAATGGGACTGGGACGATAGCGTGTACCAGTTGAAGCACGAACAGATCGGATTAATTTGCTTATTAAATTAGTACAACTAAAACTGTGATCTAGCTTACTTACTTACATAGTTTTTCAAAAATATATAGATCAGACGTCAATATCCAATGTCAATTTTGAAGTTTATTATTTTTGCGTAACATTTTTTTACGGATGACTTAAATCACCATTTTCTGCCGTATACATATACCTTCAACTAAATTTTATAATCTCTCTCTCTGTCTCTCTACTCTATTCTAAATAATATGTAATACATTTTCCTTGCCAAGCTTGTTAGCTCTTAAACCACATAGTATGTCATTTCTCTTGGCGGTCTATTTATTTCTCACACTAAGTTGTCAAGAAGAATTTTTAATAATATAAAATTTTACCGACTATAACAATATTTTTTTAGACATCAGATGCTTAATTGTAAATTGATATTTCCTGTATATATTTTTATTTAACTAAAATATTATTTATTGGAAACCTAATGTATTATGGAGGAATTTCAACTTTGCTTTCATACTTTGTTACTGAAATGTTTTTGATTTTTTTTGTGTGGGCCTTACTAAACAAAGTATACCTAGGTATTTCAACATGGAGGTATCAGATTTTGAAAATTGCTTCATCAAATTTTCTTCCTGAGAATTATCGGCATCCTACGGTAGAAAGTGGTCTTGATTTTTTAAAGGGACTCAATTATTTTTATAGAATATTTAGTATATTACTCATGACGTACAAGTTATACGAGGCTTAACTGATTGCTAATTTGATGTTGAATGACCGAAAAAAAATTGTAATCCCACTGGAGATCCATTCTAGCCTAAACAATCTGGGTCCGTAATTTATATTTTTCAGCTGTTTTGTGGATAATAAATAAATTTTCTTTTGGTATTGGTGGTAGGCGGTATAAGAGTGAATCAATTAAAGTTAAAGCCAACTATTTGTGGATGTAGATTATACTTGACATTTCTCTGAAATACAGTTGATTACTGAAATGGTTTTTACATATTTGTGAGGTAGGGATGACTTGTAATCTTTATAGGAAAAAGCTAATATGTATTATTATGTTATAATAAGCTTTCTAATGTATGATATTATAGAATTATTATACATATTATATTGTATTAGAAGTTAGGCAGATTATAAGATCTTTAATTCTGATCTCTTGAGAATTGAAGGATATCTGTGCAACAGAACAAAATGTCTCTTCAGTGTTTTTACTTAAAACAAAAAATATACATTTTATTCATGAAGTTAACTTAGATTTAATTGGTTATGTTTTTTGTTCGAATAATGTTCATATAATAACAATTTAGAAGGTTCTGTCTTGCTCAAATTTATTGTCTTCAAAGTTCTGATTATTGAGTTACGTCAATTATATTATGTATACTTTGTTATAGTTGTTGAGAATGCTTTTAGATGTCTGGTGAATGGAGATAAATGTTCATCATTCATTGACTTGATAAAGAACGTCATATATTTTATGAATTTCGATATTATTATAATATTATTATTGTTATATTATGTATGTAGGTACCTAAATTTGTGGCGTTTTCAAAAACACAAACTTTATTGTCTATGATATTTTAATAAGTTTCTACTGAAAGGAATTAGATAAAAAATGTTTTTATTTTTCTGGATTATATTTTTGTCTACTTTAACCGTTTAAAGTAACGACCATACTCGATTGTTAAAATCAATAATAAACAAAAAATATATATGCTGAAAATGTATTTTCAAATTTTACGTGTAGCGTACTAAACTTCTTGAAATCCGGTGTTTTAGAAATATTTTCTCAAAGATACGAATGATTAGTAATCAAAAATTATAATATATAAATATATGCCAGAATCATAAATGTATAGAATTTTATTAAAACGCCACATTTTGAGTAAACCACTGGTTGCTCCGGGATGACCAGCAAATCATTCTTTTAGAAAAATATGGCTAAATATTCATTTTGTGCCCAGGGTACAACCTGAGAGCCTATTTGTTTAATAAAAACTTTTTCTTATGTGGAAAGTTTCACTAAAATCTAATGCGCCAAAATCTTTATGAATTTTCTAGTGTGTAATTTATCTTTTGCAATGGGCTCTACTTATAGCCTAACCAAGATTTTCCTCATCTATTTTTTTTATACACAAAGATTTGAAATTTTTTAATCATTAGTTGAAGAATAACTTGTATTTAATTCATAACCACCACTCAAAAAGTGGTTTTTTTTTGGTTTTGTCTGTACATATTTTTTTTTAATGTTCAAACTCAATAAATGTTATTTCTATGTATAGGTAAGAAGTGTTTACAAAACAATTCAATTTTATTCGCATGACTTAAAGTACATTATTATTTGTTAGTCTAAAATAGAGTTATGTTTTCTCCTTGTAGGAGACGGTACGTTGATATTCGACCCTGTCAATGAAAAAGACAGTGGAAAATACGAATGTGTTGCCCGAAATTCAGTGGGATCTTCTATAAGCCCAGAACTAGTTATTCACGTTCGAAGTAAGTTTAGTTTTTTTTATTGAAAAAGAACAACTTGTTGAATGTTGAAGAAATGTCTTTCTAGAGTGAACGTTTGCCTAATGAAGTCGGGAACATGTCGAGGCATATTGTTATACAGCATAGATTCATTATGTTCTATGTAGATATACATTAAAATTTGATATGGCTTCTTTTTTAATACTTAATATTCCGTTGCTCATTATATTATCCTGTAAAATCTACGGTTGATCTAAAACACATCCCTACATTTTTTACCACAATTAGTTTTAGTTTTATGTGTACTACTTCCTATAAATATGTAGAACTAATTTATCTTCTGCGTCAATATAAACAGGATAGGATGTCATTATTAGTATTTTACATTTTTGTATTAGAATTTTAATTAATGACGTATATACATATTTGTATCGCATTTTTGTTTTATTACTACAGCTGATTTAGGCGCAGCTTATCATTACCTTCGAATGACACGCAAGTAGTTTAAAATACATATTGAGTTTATCAAATTCGAGTGGCGTATTACAGACAATAAATTATAATACACAATCTCGTACTTTAATAGACACTAGTAGGTACTCCTTGCTGATTGATTGAAATTGATGAGCTATTTTATGGGACCCATTTTATGAATATTCTAAACAGTCGGTTCAGAGATTCAAGAATTTTTAATCATATGGAAATCCAAATGGTTCAGCCATGGAATTGATACACAAAATTATATCCGACATCTATGTAGCTTAGACCCACGTAATCTTAAAACTTGAATTTTGTGATTCAACCATTAATGTATTTAAAAAAATAATTTACCAGTGTATCATCAATAAAAGTGTTATTTTTTTTAATATAAAAGACTGGATTTTTGCTTTTTTGAAAGTTCAGAAGCTAATATTTGGTAGAGATGCATCAGGTCCAACAAAAACTTAATATTTTGCCTAAGGCAAATTTTTTTATTGATTTTATAACTCTACTTATAATCAATTCTTCTTCGATTTTTTTCAAATATGTGTTTTTTGGGTGTTATAGCAGACCAAATTTGAAGTTAATTGAAAAATGCTTTGTGTTTTGAACCTCTATCTAGCTCATCTTAAAGTGAAAATTACTTATTTCCACTAAATTTATCTTAATTGGACTTTCAGAAAGATAAAAATTTATAGTTCTGTTAGAATAACGCTTTTTTAAATTATATTATCACGTAATGTATTATAATGGTGTTTTTCAAGTTTTAATAAATTGATGTGACAAAGTTGGTAAACAATATTTGGTTAAATTGTGGAAATGAGGAGTGGTGGTCCAAATAGGGGGTTCCAATGTTCTCAAAAATTTTTTACTTTTAATTTCTTTAAAAAAATGACATTAGTTTTGAAAGCAATTATACGTCTAATTATCACCAAAATAATATTGGGTGTAAAAAACAGGAATTCATTAAATTAAACGTAAAATAATTTTTAATGAAAATTCGAAACAATATAAAAGAAAGTTTTAATTGATATAAAATGGTAATAGTTTATTATCTGTTGTTACGCTATTTAATTGAAAGGACGCTAAATTTGATTTTGATCTGATTTTTTCATAGTTAGCATGTACTAGTAGCTTTCTGATTTACTCAGTTGGTACAAATGGGTTCTCTGCATCAATTTTTTAGTAAATAACACAAAATGGCGTGATTTGTTTTTATTAATCCAATACTTAACCGCGTGCATGCCTTAGTAGATCATAAAGTACATAAATAAATACTCTTTCAGTTCTAAATTTAAACGTAGTTCTGTATATTTTATTGTAATTAATAAAAAGGGTTGTTCTCATTTGTGGGTGGATAAAAAGTACAATAGAGACCACACCAAAACGGATGTGGTTGGATAGCTGCAAATTATCATACAAATTAGAAATGGTTGGATTGTTTAATGCATGCACATGATGTGAACAAATTGCCAATGTGTTTGGGATGTTGCTTGTGTGGTTGAAGTGCAGACTAAATAATGATAATACTGCTACTAATTAGAATTAATTCTTTTGAGATCCGAGTATTACCTTAATTACTTCAGATCAATCTTAGTGTCATCATCCTCTTTCCGCGAATAATTTAGAGAACTTTTACGGTGGTGTGTAATAGCAATTATTATTACATGCTCGTATTACTGTTTTGGTACAACTTATTGATAAATTGTCTCTCTCCCTATCTGTAGTTGATCTAGATTCTCTATAACTTTATTGAGAAGGCAATCTTGAATTATTGATAGTAAAACAAGTCAGCTTTTATATAATAAAGCCTCTGTCTTAATCCATAGTTGCAGAATGGAATGATTAGTGGTTTGATGGATTTGATTTTTTTAAACAGTACATGCTAATTTATATTTGGAGCCGTATTCTTTGGCATCATAGGCAGTTTATGATTTGGATCCATTAATTTTTTTTTAAATGAATTAGTGGCAAGGTTGAATTGAGTAATTATGCGTTATCTGATATGTAAATCAGTGAATTTATAACACTGCTGCCTACATTTTGTTTCAATTTAATAAATTAGTTTAATCTTTCAAATGTTTGAATTGAATTATCCAATTGCTAACTGATTAATAAATAAACCTGATTGCCCTCTTCGATAACTGTGACCATTAAATATTTACTGTGGATCTGATTTGAAACTTTTCCTATGTGTGTGGGTTGCCACTAGGAATATTTAGGAATTATTGTTCCGTTTTTGCACAATTAACAGCCAGACTGGTTCGTTCTCTTCAGATGTACAAATGAATAAATTTAGTTCTGAAAATGAAACTGAAACGCTATTTTATCTGAGGATGGACGTTAATGAATGAAATAAAATAAATGTTTCTATTGTTTACACTTAGCAGTTTTGAAATTAAAATATTTCTTGTAAATGGTATAGTAGTATGCACTTGCTATGCTATGATTAAGTAAGAATTTGCTATTAACTGGTTAGAAAATGTTGTGCATTGTTGAGCAATACTAAGTGAGCTTCCTACATTGTTCCATACGGCTCTTTGTTGAGAATCTTCAGCGCTATAATAATCTATAGGAAACAGGAAACCATGTGATGGCTGTATTTCCTCATTTGTGTTGAGGTCTATTACAGCATAGAGGGATAGATTTACGCTATGTAGATATTGTTTTTTTAAACAGAAAATAAAAGAATACTGTTTGGTTTGCAGTTGTTATTTTTATTTTTTACGTTGCTACGTCATTCCTAGGTTACAGTTAGTTTGGCAGCTATGGAAGGCCCATTGTAGTGCAGTTTCATTATTAATCAAGTCGTCCCATACTGGGCGGAATGCCTACAGATGAACCTCACTGCGAAAAGGTAGCCTGTATTTCCTGTTGCTTTCGGTCGAGCGCCGTACAATTACCGCAATTCGAGTCTATTCTGCATCTACTGGCTGTCAGCTAGCAACAGGATGCAATTTGCACGGATGCCACGGCGGGAGAAGGGATGTCGAAACCGAGTCAATTGATAGAGAACAAAATGTTTTTGTCGATCTCTTGTTAGCTTTTCAAGCATAAATATTTGCTTGATTTTTAGTTTGTATTAATTTTATATTTGAGATACATATAATATTATTAGGTTGGTACATTCGGGGTGAACGCAGGCACGTATATAACTACTTTAAACAAATATTCTCGTTTCGAATTTTTTTCAAATTGTTATAATATGCACAATAGGAAGAACTTTTAGTACAAAAAGTTTCCGATCATCATGGAAACGATTATTTGTTTTTCACCTGTGTGTGAACTATTATTCAAAATACTTGAGTCTATTTATGAAACGTGTTTTCTAATTGTTTCATGTTCTTCCATATTTAAGTTAGAAATTGATTTAGTTATTCTTTCATTTTGTAAAGCAATCTCTAGCACTGTTAAGAAAAACAAAAGAGACCGTTTTGTTTTAAAAGTTCAATTAACGAAGATGGTAAAAATTTCCAAATTTTGTTTTGGTATTTTGTGTTAGATGTATTCAGTTAGGTGTTATTGTTCTTCATGTGGAAGTTAGGCTCCGAATATGCTTGGAAACCGATTATTTATTCCATGTTTCTAAATGTGTAGAAGGCGATGCTTTTGTGATAATTAGATTTTTATTGTCCTTTTAGGGGTATATTTTACATTATGTAGCTTTAAATTATCATGTGAATAAACAATATTTTGAGTTTTTTTATATAAATTGATCTAAAATGCAACATTCTATTGTTCCATCATCTCATTATATTTGCATGTTGATTATTTGTTTCTAACAGAGACCCAGCACCCGCCCACTATATCGACCAAAGAGACACTTATTAAAGTTCGAAAAAATAAAGGCGCAAACTTGACCTGCCAGGCAACAGGTTATCCGCCTGCACAGGTTTGGTGGAAGTTAGAAGACAAGATACTTACCACTCCAACGATGAACAGAGCTAAGCTGTATCTTACCGACATCACCAATTCAGCAACCTATACGTGCATGGCCAAGAACACCCTTGGTGCCGTGACCCAAGAATACAAAGTGGTGCTCAAAAGTAAGTTTCAATTTTGATTGACACTAAGTTCAGCAGAAAACGAAAGGGAAGAGTGGAAGAGGGGGGGGGGGAGATAATATTGTAGGCTAAGATTTTTCAAAGAAACGTTAGCAAATGCTGCACACGAAGAGACCATAATTAAGGTTGAAGTCCAAATGTTTGAATATCTGTAACATGTCCACAATTGAGTCAGTGTTTTCCCTACGGTGGGGGATGATCAAAAGCGCTGTATACGACATATCAAAACCTAGTTTTAATTTTTGGTAGGCACTAGAATCAAGAATAAATAAGTATTTTGGGCTTATAATGTTTATATAATGGTCTGTGTTTTGTTTCTAATTGTTTGTATTTAGTTCATAAAGTCTGATTTAGGATAATTAACCAGTTTTGCTATATGGATTACTGAGTTTAACATGATGCTATCTACACGATCATTATATGGGAAAACTATTCCTCTTTTAAATTGAAAGTTAGTCATTTCGAAATGATCTTTTTCTATTGATTTCTGTTGGTTGAAAAATTGTTATATTCTTATTTGAGTGCAAAGAAAAAGTTATATTTATATGATCTACTCTAGAATACTTATTTGAGATATCGTTGTACTGATTGTCATATAAACAGACTTGAGAAGAGAATACGAGCAGTTAGTGTAGCTTGTGCTTTAACCATTTTTATTACTAAAGTGAATCTATTAGGTTGTATATTCTGAAATATCGTTTGTTTTTCATCTAGAAATGAACTTCACTAGATAATGTAACTTTTTTTTACAATTTTACCGCTCATAATATCCCGGTCACGTTCACCCCATAATTATATAAAAACGACGAATTTATTTTTTGTTTGTTTTGGGTTTAATATGTTTAATGGTTAGTTGTGTTAATGCATTTTACATGAAAAAGAAAACACGAACTTCAATTTCATAAATCACGCTATTAATATTTCAACTTTCCTTTCAAGACACTATGTCTAAAAGCGTACAAAAAATAAACCCAGTGCGAATTAACTCACAGTGGCAATAACCGCAAAGCTATGTACCAAATCAAAATCTTTGCGATGTACCTACTGGACTGAGGAAAACGCTCAAAGAAAGGCTTACAATCAATGCCCTTCCCCCCATTTCACATGACAAATGCAACTGCATCTCGGTGAGAACAAACAACTTTCAAAACATTAAAGGTAAAAGGAGAGGCTTAACAGAAAAACAGAAATGACATTGCACACCTTATCTGAGCAACTACCAGAACATAACCTCTGTCTATTACTATTCAACCAAGATAAAGAATAAAACGACTAAACATTTGACTTATGTTCGACTGCATATCATTTGTTCAGTTTATGCTTGTGGGCTAACACCGGTGTTATTGTCATTGTAGATATCTTTACTAGAACTAAAAATAGGGAAGATGTTCTCTAGGTAGAGTTGAAATTTGGTACTAAACTGATGGCTACAATTGACTTTGTAGTGTACCAAATTTCGGCTGAATCGGGGAATCTTTTTCTACTGTTTACTTCCACTCGTTCCAACAATAACACCAACATCGGTGTTATTCTACTAACATAAACTCAAAACACAAATCAGTAGAAATTTTGAGCCAGTCAGTGCAAGACCGAATTTCATAAGAAGACTTTTGCAATTCAAGAGTATGGAAACCATTGTGAGAAATTTATAAAAAAAACTGGAAAGTAATGGGATGGGATAGTGAAAAAATAAAAATAAAAATAGAAGAGATTACAGAAGCTTCAAATAGATTCTGATTTATTGGAATTTTAAGTAGGTGCTATAATGGAGTCATTATTTTCTATCTATTTCAGAGTTACCAGCACCTCCAACTAATCTGGAAACGTTCCACACTAATTCCACCTTTGTAATTTTACGATGGGAGACCAGCAAGTCGGTAGGTGTGGACTCCTACACTCTAGAACACAAAGAAAAGTACGCGCCCCATCCAAATCGTGGTATTCAGACCCCCACAATTCTGCCCAAATCCATCACCGATACAACTGTGAAATTCAATCTGTCGAGCTTGAAGCCCTACACCGACTACCGGGCTAGGGTTTGGGCGGTTAGCTCCGCGGTAGGCAAGTCGCTAAAAACGAAATACATAAGTTTCAAAACTGCCGAATTGCGTAAGTGATGACTACATAATTGACATAAGGGGATATGGAATATTTTTCGTTTAATTAATGATAAAGATCGTATGTCTAGTATCATTTTCTGTTGAAATTGGCAATAATAACTCCAACCAGATAGATGTTGGCTGTTGTTCCACTTTTCATAATGAATATCAGTGCAGTACTACGACTGTCGTGTGGTCTGTTTTATCATGATTTTTTTTGGGTGTTTTGATCACATTTAGTATATGTATGAAGTCGTATTTTGCATAATTGATGCATGAATTAATTCTGGCCTGTTAATTAGGCGTTAGTGAGTATGTTTTCATTTTCTTAGAATCAATGTACTCTACGTAGGACCTATAGATATCAGCTGTCAACTATTGGGACATAGAATTATTAGATTAGTTCAAAATTATATTACTCTGATATTTTCCCTACTACATAGAATAGAATATATTTCTTAATTAATTTCCAACCTATCTATAATTAATTGTTTGGTTTTTTTGGTTGAAATAAGACAGTTTTATATTTCCTAGTGGAGGGTATTTAGCACGATAATACAATTTATTATCTATTAAGTAAACCTGACACTCAATTTTATATTTATTATTGCTATATGTTTATTATTATAATATATTCCGTATATTTATTATTTTTCACGTTTTATTTCCCTTAATTAATGTACATTGGTCTGTAGAAATTAGTTTAAAAATTGGGTTACTAATATTGATTTGAGCTTTCTTTCATTAATTATTTAGAAATGATGAATAGCAGCATTATGACTCTCTTTTAATAAATATTTCATAAGCATAGGAGACTTAAAGTTGTACTAAAATTGAAATTTTGTAAGATTTTGCCAGTAAATCGACATAAATCACAGTAAAAAAATTCGTAGCTGACTATGTAATTTGATGTCATTTTAATATTTCTTCATTTGAAGTATATTTTAACCAAAATTAGTTGGTTTTAAAACAAGTAATTGTCATAGAAATAAATGCTATTTGAGATCTAAAATATATTATTGACCTGTAATTTAGATTATTTTTATTTTGTATTTTTAGGAAACTTTTTTTGTTAATAGCTTTGGTAGTGTCGATGACTTTGTGAAGAATAAGAAAATCGATATAAATACAGCAAAAGTCATTTAAAAGTACCGCGATGAGATAAACAAAAATAAACAAGCAAGATAATACACTCGAATAAGAATTTTTTTAATTAAAAACTTTCACAGTAAATTCTGACCCTTAAAAATTTGAACATTAAGACTAGGTTTATATCTAAGGATAAACAAAGCTTCCCTAATTTTAACATCAAAATCACTCG
>JAUYWI010075942.1:0-13755 GCA_034780595.1 Parotoplana pacifica
AAGTAGTCACACTGGTGAATAAATTCACGATCAATTTATCCTTTCCTTGAAGTTCAAGTTTGAGTTTATTCAGGTGTGACGTGATATCAGCTAGAAATGCAGAAATCTCTAACCATTTTCAATCAGACAATTTGGATAATATTTCGTTAATTGACTTGGGCAGACTATTTCGCTTTGGATAACTAAGAAGATACTTTTAAGATCCTGCTTTTGCTATTAAGTGATATTTCTCATTATAATTGGGTGCTTCGAAGAAAACTGATCACTTAAATTGCTCTTTTTCCAAACAGTCACGCGAGAATCACAGATCAAGCAAACAGCAGCATTGTTTAATTCTTCAAAAATGAATTCTTCTTCCCATCAAGGTTGAAAACAACATTTTGGCTTTTTTGCCGGTTGTGCCATCATGTACATCACAATGCTGAAACTGAATAAAAATTGCCGGATAGGAAGATATAGTATTGTTTTGGTTGTCTACCATACCTGAGCTATAGGGGGGTCAATAACTTGACATAACATTCATTTGATTGAAAAATGCCTTCCAAGACTGGTGGTCTTTACATCTCAAGCACTAGCATGTGAGGTGTCTCAAGATGTTTTAGATATACCCCCAGGGCTGGCCTAGGAAGAGAGGGTGGGGTAAGTGGCAGGCATTTAAATTTAGTTAATATGCCAAACTTTTGATTGTGACTCTATACCTGCGTGTTCTCTGTAATTTTGTGACATTTGTAAGTATTTCGGATTAGGTGTTCTGTACTCAATAGTTTAATTAAAGAATACATATTTTGTATTAAAATTGTGATTAAAATATTGGAAATTGCGAAAATCAGAAATATTTGTATTAAAAAATTGAGTGGTTTGAAATCAGTGACCTAAAATTATTCAAAATCAGTGCTTTCAATAAGTTAACTTTTGTTGCTCTTTGACTTTATTTGTAGTTTTTAGATTCGCCTATGCCTGCTGATCATTTTTTGGAGAAATTAAAATAAGTTCATGTTATTCCGAGTTTTAATCCTTTTTATGAATATTGTTTTATTGTTTTTGTTTGTTTATCTAAAATTTTCAATTAACTTTGATTGTCTATTAATTTGTTCTTGTTATCTTTTGATTTAAAAAAAATCTATTCTATGTTATTGGAAATTTCTGTAATTCCTTTAAACCAGTGACGTTTTGTAAAAGCCGAAATCTATTTAGTTACCCTCTTTTTGCGTCAGAGACCCTTTTTAAATTTAACTCACCTTCAGAATTTCATTAAATCATCCGCAAAACAAGTGTCATAATAAGAAATAGTTTTATGACACGTTTAATGCGTCTCACGGTAAGATTCACAAGAACACCACACTTGCAGTTAGAAGAATGATTGGTCTTGTGACGTGGTTTTTGAATATAGAAGTTTTTTTAAATTGTATTTTATTTAAGAGAACAAACGATTTGGAGGAGCTATCAATTTGCTTGACTTTAGTGACAAAACGAATTTGGATAATTGAGCAATGTTTGTAGGTAGCAACAGATATTTTGTTGCTGCAATAATTTGGAATTTTCCCTGTATTTATAATATGTTTCTTTTGATTTCTTTACAGGACAGGCCAGATCTTCCGTTGAAGTACCATAAATATATCCACGATGCAAAGACTGTGCATAAATGTTCCAATTGTGGTTGTTATTTTAGAAGAAGGCGCCATTTGTTAAGTCATGAATGTACTGCTATCCGTGGCTCATGTGATGCAGAAGAATCAACGAGTCGTCATTTGGCTGATGTTGAAGATGTTGAAATTAATAGTAATACAGTTAAACATACAAAAAATTTAAACAAAGTGCATTTAATGGATTCCAATGTTCCAAATTCTGGTGTTGTGACAGCCAATCGGGGGACTGTGTATGTGTGTGAGATATGCAACAAACGGTTTTCAACTAAAAGAAACTTAACCAACCATAAACAACGAATTCACTCCAGAAACAAACCACATCCTTGTGAAGTCTGTCAGAAAGCTTTTGTAACATCTTCTGAATTAAAACAACATTCATCCGTGCATTCTGGTCTAAAGCAATTTCAGTGTAAAATATGTAATCGAAGTTTTTCCCAAGGTTCCAACTTATCCAATCATCAACAACGAATTCACTCCGGTAACAGACCATATCGTTGTGAAGTCTGTCTGAAAGGTTTTATAACATCTGCTGAATTAAGAATACATTCAGTCGTACATTCTGATCTAAAACAATTTCACTGTAAAATATGTGATAGAACATTTTGCAGACGTTCTAACTTATCCGATCATCAACAACGAATTCACTCCGGTAACAGACCATATCGTTGTGAAGTCTGTCAGAAATGTTTTGTCACATCTACTGAAGTAAAAAAACATTCAGTCGTGCATTCGGGTCTAAAACAATTTCAGTGTGGAATCTGTAATGCAAGTTTTTCTCAAAGTTCTAACTTATCTACTCATAGACAACGAGTTCACTCTAGAAACAAACCATATCATTGTGAAGTCTGTCAGAAAGGTTTTTTCGCATCTGCTGAATTAAAGCGACACTCAACCGTGCATTCGGGTCTAAAGCAATTTCACTGTGAAATCTGTAATAAATATTTTTCTCAAAGATCTCACTTATCCGGTCATAAACATCGAATTCACTCCGGTAACAAACCATATCGTTGTGAAGTCTGTCAGAAATGTTTTGTCACATCTATTGAAGTAAAAAAACATTCAATCGTGCATTCGGGTCTAAAACAATTTCAGTGTGAAATCTGTAATGCAAGTTTTTCTCAAAATTCTAACTTATCTACTCATATACAACGAATTCACTCCAGAAACAAACCATATCGTTGTGAAGTTTGTCAAAAAGTTTTTGTAACATCTGCTGAATTAAGGCGACACTCAACCGTGCATTCGGGTCTAAAGCAATTTCAATGTGAAATATGTAATAAATATTTTTCTCTACGTGCTCACTTAACCACTCATAATCGACAAATTCACTAAACTTATCCGGAATTCAACTATGGATTACATCAAAAATGCTAAGATCTGGAGCGTTAAATGTATCTTAGAGAATGTTGGAGAAGTTACATATATGATTTAAGCCCTCTTTCGTCGTCAGGGCAAAAATGTCTTCATCGTCACAAGGAGTTTACACCTCCCTAGATTATTACAGATGTCCTGGAATGTTTTAGGTTTTTTGAAAAAAATGATAGTGTTGGCTGATGACGTCATCAGGTACAAAATATAAAATTAGTGCGATTGTTTTTCAAATTTGGTGTGTTGGTCCACCACGCACTTATTAATTCAAATCCGTAAATAGTTTTTGAAAAATATATTTATTATCGCTTTTTTGGACAAGATTACTTAAATGGCTTTGTTACAAACGAAAGTTCCTATCCTGCTGAAGTTTGAGATTTAGAATTATGTAGAAAGGTATGATAAATCATGTATAAAAACCTTGAACGCCTCACTTTTAAGGTTGCTGGTCTTCCTCACCTTCTTCTTTCTGATTCTTCTATCGACATAGTCCACCTCTCCTCACTTCATGTCTTTCACACAGGAGCCTCTCTCTCTGCCTGAACTGTTGAACCAAGGTATTTGAACTCCTCTACCTGGTTGAGCTTTTCTCCCTTCATGCATGGATTTGATTGAAATTCGGTATACAGGCTGCTTTAGTTTTTTTTGAAAAAAAATGAAAAGGGGGGCTAATTTATTCAAATCCATAAAAAGATTTTGAAAAATGCGTTTAAGAGCAATAATAAATTTTATTACAAGGGTTAAAGTAATAATAAAAAGCAAGTATACTTTGATAAAAATATACTACTTATCTGTATTACTCACAAATGATAGCCCAGGACAGCTGTTTCGGCCTTGTTGGGACTCATTAGCTAGGCATAATCATTGCCTGAGAATATAAAATGTTCGTATATTTTTTAAAAAGCATAAAGTAAAGAAAGTTTGCTATTTATCAATAGAAATAGAAAAAGTAGAAGATATCCAGAAAAAAAGTATTGGAAGTGTGTCTTTTATTAAAATGCACTCACGCTGTCAAAGCGGGTTCTGGCCAATTATTGTGTTTAAAAGTAATAATAAAAAATGTACACTTTGATAAAAATATACTACTTAACTATATTACTCTCGTGTTAAAAGTACTAAAAAATTGATAGCCCAGGACAGCTGTTTTGGCCTTGTTGGGCCTCATCAGCTAGGCATAACCACTGCCTGAGCAATTTGGTACCCTGTCAAATAACTAATGGATGACCAAAGCGCAAAAAAGAAAGGAAACAAGTTTTTGTGTGTTTTGTATATTTGATTTGGTTAAAATTAACTACCAGATAAGTAGATCAATAGATACAACTGTATGTATTGGTCTACCTATCTGTTAGTTTATTTTAACCACATCAAATATTCAAAACACACAAAATCTTGTTTATTTTCTTTTATACGCTTTGGTCATCTATTAGGTACCAATTCATAGATATTTTTAAAAATAACAACATTGCGTTTTAGTTTCTCTTGGTTTCGTTGTTTTCTTAAACAAAAAAAATTATTCATTTATTTTGATTTAAAAAGTCAGTCAAAACATAACATTTCTTTAAAATTATTAATATCTTTAGCCCTCAAAATTGAGGGGCGATTTTTTGACATTGTTTCCAAAAACGTCCCTAAAGGAAGAAGAGCAGGTTTGATGAAATACATAAAAGCATCTTCCCCGCTCAATCAGCTCCCAAACAGAAGTCGTATTAGGCAATTGGAGAGTTTGGTGTGGTCACAAGCAGTGTCTAACTAAACCCAATTTCAAACTAAGAATGTTACCATATAATAAGAGTATACACTCACAAAAATATACTACTTATTTATACTACTTGCTAATGATAGCCCGAAAAATATAATTTTTTAGTTATTTCATATTAAAACATAAAAGAGAGGCAAAAAACATACGAAAAGAGAAAATATATCGGAGAGCTCGTTTTTTATATTGAAGTCTTAAGCCGTACCATACTTTTGACATTATTTTGTATATACCAACTTGGCTATTCCAATGAGGTATTATGTGTTAAATTCGATTTTTTTTGTTTTAGAGCAATATCTACGGTCTCAAAGTTTGAATTGAGTTGTCAAAAACTGCTAAAAATATGACAAAAAGGAAACGCTAAATAACCTATATTTTTCAAAACTTTTCTAAAAAAATTTCACTTTTTGACGTAATGTTGTAATCAAAGATGTTATATAGTTAGACTAGACGGATTACTTGTTTAAAAATCCTTTATTGTTTACAATTTAGTTTCTGTTTTCTACTTGGCAAAAAATAAAAGACGTTACCATTGGGAGCCTCAATAAAAGCTAGAAAATCATGTCTATTTTATGTTTTTTAAATAATTTACAGCGTTCTTTAATTTATTTAGTTATATTAATGAAATAATTGCAATATTTTTGAACACCTGCCACCAAATAGAGAAAAAGATCGAAATAATATTAACTTTTTATTTTAAGATTGAGGCTCAAAATGGTGAAAATAAACAGTATTTATTTCATCCATAAACTGCATTCTGCACCATTTATTAAATTATTAGAACTGTTTTTCTTCAAATATTTGAGTAATTTTCATTATTCTTTGGCTATTTTTTTGTAAATCAACCTCAATCGAGAAATGTTGGCCATCTAGAACACAAAGTGCCTCCTTACCTCCAACCAAAGACGTTAACTATGAATACCTACAGAATATTATTTGTATATTATCTACAAACATTTAAGTTTTAATTTACCCTTGAATTTTTAATATTTCGTAATTAAATCAAAACCGCTGAATTTTGCCAACCATAAGCAAAGTAATTACAAAGTAGCGATAAAAATTCTGCCTACCTATCCATTTATGCGTAAATCGCTTACTGCACTATCTAGCCTCTGAAAAATATAGGTAAGTATAATTGAAATCTGAGGTTGTAGTACATGTCTAGCCTCTCGCTTTGCTGAAAACTGTATCTCGATAGCTGGTGTCGTTTTTAAGTTATGATCTTTGAACGGCTAGTCTGAGTACCACAACTACACCTCAAATCATACAGATAAAACGAAAAAATATTCAATAATAATTGGTTTATTGTTATTAGTGGGCTACTCTGAAGTATTTTCTATTTATTACATCTGTGGCAAGGATTGGTTGTATCATGACTTTGATTCAAAGATCAAACACTCTCGTCAAAGAGGTGCTTGATGGGTATCGAGTCCTCAATGATAAAAATATAATTGTCTCAAACTGTGAGTTAGCAAACAGAGTCACTGTGAATTTTAATTTTGTTTAAGTAACATGGCCAATAAATGGATCAGTATTGTTATTAGTACCGTTTTTATTAAGTGCACGTTGCAATCTGTCATGTTATTTTGCATCTGAAGCTTCTCAAGTATATTGCGTGGTTAGAACAAACCGAGGTAAGATTTAAGTAAAGTGCGCTTTTAGACTGGCGGTAAATTATCAGAAGAAATAAATTTTATCGGCTAATAATGAATTTGACAAACTTTATGTATGAAGAACCCTTTTTGTGGCTTTCGCTTGCACTCGAGTATACTTTAGACTATGTTTTTATTTTACAAAACATGACTAAAATAATATTCGAGTAGCTAGCTAAGTGTGTTATATTTTTATAAACATGATTACATATTTAGATTTAAAACCAAGCCATAAGAACCTTTCATCATTTGAGGAAAACTCTCATACCAACCCTTCAGAGATTAAATGTTGCATAGAACGAGTTGAGCAAATTCTGCATCTTAACAGAAACAACTAAATTAAAATTCTTTTTTATAGCAGATTCTTTACAAATCAACTAAAAATTATTTACTCGTTGGGTTTCTTTAGAAAATAAACTTGAATAAGATATTTCACTACACTAATTTGATTTTAACAATATTTGGACATACATCCAAGCAAGAATTTCAATATCTGTCAGGAAAATACAGAAGTCTTTACAAAAGTGTTGTCTAGAATGGAGAATTTTATTGTGAAATTTTTGCAATTTCAGGCCAATCGATATTCAATTTTGAATCAACCAGGTCACACTGGCAAAAATTCGTTTTTACCGAACTACATTTTAAATTTCAGGACTGCAAATAAGATTTTTTTCTGGTAAGCCACCGGGATAGAACATTAAAACATCTGGTATCCCGTTTATAGAGTTGATATCCCTGAAAAATTACTATCAATTTGAATGAATGCCATGAAAACAATAAATAACAATGACAAAAAAAATCAAAGGAAAGAAAGTGCTATATGGGTAGGTATTACTAAGCAAATAACCAAAATGTTCATGAGAGCAACATCGATAATTATTACAATACAGTACATGTTTATGTGTAATTAAATATATGCTATGGAATCGTGAATCCAGAGGTAATAAGTTTTTACTAGTAAAATATAAAGTAAATTATTTATTATTAGATCCTTCTGCCAAAAGAAGGTCGTGATTTTTCCTCCAAAAGTGTAGAACTGATGATGTTGTCTCGAAATCATCAATTTTGCTGCCATTCATATACATATATCAGCATCTGCTGAAACTAATTTTCTGCTGTCAATGAATGTCGGTCATCTGTTTTAACTTGTTTCATTTCGGAGGAACAACTTTTGCAATCGCTGCTTGATATAGGCAGGGGAAGATTAAACGAATCAGTATCCACAAATTTGGAGCATACGAGAAAGACACATAGTTGATGCTTACTCCAAGATAGAATGTCATTGGTGTCCGAAATGTAGTCATTCTTAAGTCATTCGATTTTGGTTGTGATTTGTACTGCACTCTGCAACATCAATATAATCACACTAATCTGGAAGAACTTCCTGAAGATAAACGGTGTCAGGGATTAGATTGTGAAAGCCGTCGTTCAAGAATCTTTAAAAGTGTAGATGCAACAACGTGGACAGCAGAAACATTAGCTGTTGGCTTTTGATTGGTGGAAATAATAAAAAAATGTTTTCTGATGCATATTTTTTAGGAAAAAGTTTGTTTTTGATCGTTGGGTGCTTTGAATAGAAACATCTGAGGAGATTCTCTCATGAAGTTATGAAGATAAAAATACGAGTCATTAAACTATATTAGGTATGTATAGATATAGCGTGGCCCATTAAAAATTTCCGTTCTATGTACCCAGATAAACTTACATTATAGACATCAATGTTTATTGCGTATCTAAACAAAATCAACAAGTTTCTTTTACATAAATATCAATAAAACAATATACAAACAGTCTATAAATAAGAACCTCCTTTATCCACGATGCTCTGCAGATCCAATCTGAATTTCGCCAGTTCATTTGTCAGAAGACGTCGACTAAAGTGTTGAAGGTAGTCATCAACAAATCTGCGTGCGTCATTGATGTCAGCAAATACATGGCCTCTTCGTTGAACTTCCATATTACGAAAGATGAAGCGATCCAGCAAGTTCATGTCCGAAGAATATGGAGGCTGAGGCAGTCGAGCAATGTCATTCTCTGCAAGAAATTCTTCTCATTCTGGCAGTAGGTATGGGGTCTAGCATTGTCATGCATGATTTTCATGTTTAAACCATAGAAATTCGATGTTTAAAAATTAAAATCATAGCTTAAATTCGTTGTGCTTACTGATACACAATAAACATTGATATCTATCATTTATTTTATCTGGGTAAGAAACGGAAATTTTTATTGGACCACTCTATATTTGTATTCTTGAATTCCCAGTGAACCCACACACCAAAGTTAAAGTTCAATTTTATTGGTTGTTGATATTCCCATCCAATCATTAAATTAAATGTATTTAAAAACTCATAATACGTTTATATAAATAATCTATGAACACAGTATTAACATTTGTATAAAAACCACAGATTTCAATTATACCTACTATAGTTTGCAGAGACTCAATCACAGAGTAATTAAATATAATATATTTTTTATTCTATGGGCTAGATAGAACACATGAGACGAATTTGTTATCGCTGCTTCAGATGAGTATAATAACGTCTTGGTAAAAACTAACATAAAATAGTCTATTTTATTGGTTGTTGTGTTTTATATAAAATAAAAATTTAGTTAGCATATTTCTCAAAAGGTTTCAAGAAATTGTGATTTTTGACATTTAAAGGTGAGCTAATCATAAGTGATTAGAAATGCGATCTATCCACAAATGTACCTACCAGGTATGTATAATTAGCATAAAAGAAGAACTTATCAAGTTATGTAATATTTCTTTGTTAACAAAAAATACAGAGTAGTTATGTTTTATTTGAGTAAGCAAATAGTGGATTTATTGCATCACTACTAACAATGACATTTACAAAGAAAGAAAAATTAAGGTAATGCAAAATTACTTTTGTTCATTATAAACCATAATAAAGTAGGTTTTATTGAGGCAAAACCAACGAGTGTTATTGAGCTCACACCAACTGTATTTTCGTTTAATATATAAATGAAGAAATCTAATTTTTAGCTAATTGGTTATAAAGAACTCCGTACTTATTTGTTTCATTTTGAAAGCGAAGAGCAATGGGCATCTAGTGGTCAATATTCTTATGGAGACAGAGCTGTTTAATCTGCTATGTAGGTAGCACTATTATTTCTTTTTAAAAATATATACTTCATGTCTTTGCCAGTTTTAAAACTGAACCTTTAGTGAAATTTCTAGTATCACCCTGTATGTGCTCGATCATAAAAAAGTATTGCATTCGACAGATTTAAAAAAGGGTGTAATATAAAACAAGTGGCTTCTTGCAGTATACTTGAATAGAACCTACTTTGAGGATCTTTACAGCCAAATAGAATGATATGATGCATCACTTCAGCGTTGTCAATTGTCGGCTCCATTGCGATCATGTACTTGGACGCGTTGGGCATCTTGAAACTCTGGCAAAAATAGTTGGTTACTTTTCCAGGGATGTTAGTTCGTGTAAAGTTTAAGTATATCACCTCTACATCTGAAATAACAATATGATAAAATGAGATATCAATAGAAATATGAGTCATGTTTGTCACTATGGTGATACTTACCTCGATTAATAATATCAAAACGTTAAAAATGTGTTAGCTCAAATCTTAACCCTCCATTTGTCTAAATATTTAGACAAAGATATTTGAATTTTTATGTGGTTATCGTATTTTTTGGGGCTTAACATAATACTTAGTTTAAATATTAGTAAGTCCCAAGAACTACTACAACTTGGTAGACTTTATAGTACTTGGTAGGCCTTTAAGTTTCTGTAGAATACGATAGTAAGTGTCAGGTACCTACATATTTTATAACAATTAGTACATAATAAGTTTATTGTTTACTTTACAAAACATTTGAAATATGTTTAAAAAATCTGTAATTTTATTACGTATATGGTATATGGTATATGGTATATAGGATATTATATACTCTGTATATTGCAATTTAACCCTTAAGAAAATTTCTTAAAAGTCAAAGTTGTGCTAAAATGTAGTTTACCAAAAAAATCGCTTCTGAAAAAATTGATAATATTTGGTTTATATACATTAAACACTTCATCGTATAATATATATTCCGAAATTTTGAAAATATTTATTTTTGTCCATAGGGCCAAAATGAATATATTTTATTTTTGCCATTGAAAAAGAAAGAATTAATTATTTTAAACACTATGAAAATTTCAGAAAAAATAGTCACCCCCAAAAAATTATGATATTATCGTGCCCAAATTTTGTCACGATTTTATGGTGATCTGACCACATAAAACCTTAGTCACTAATATCTTAACATTCATCTGATATGCTTTTGTCTTAGGAGTTGTTGCTAAGGATGTCAATATTACATAGCAACAACCAAAAACATAATTTAATAAAAATCGGATGCATAATCAACTGGAATTAAGAAAACATTAAAAAAAATCAGAAATCAAACATATGAAAATTAGAAGTAAAGATTGAGAAAAATAAATGAGGTAGAATTAAAACGAAAGTTAAATGATATTATAAACATCCCAACGATATCATTCTTTGATTTAAGGCAGTTGGATTTAAGCATTTTAAAGATCGTAAAACAATGTTATATAATAAACTGACTTCGAAGCCATTTTGGGGAGTAGATCTGAAATGTTCTGTAGTTTCAATTTGTTTGGATAGTTTAATATCACTACGGTGACCTGCAATACGATCCGACAGCATGCCAAAAAAATTGTCAAAACTTTAACAATGAAAACAACTGATTTGAATGCTTTTAAGAGTACTAGTTTACACTATAGAGTCAGGATATTCACAAACTTTACAAAATATGTTCAATATGATAACCACCGACATCCAAGCACAGACGAGCTCGAAGAGTTAAATTATGGGCAACTTTCCGAAGGGTATCCCTTCGAATGGCTTCCATTTCTTAGATAATATTTTCTTTGAGGAAATCAATTATCTTTTGGGATTATTGTTATAAATTTGATCTTTCAAATAGCCCTTTAAAATAGTACACGGGGACCGTTGAGGTGACCCTCAGTTAACATTAAAATAATCAACTTTTTATAACAAGTAATAAAAAAATCATACATACACCTTTGTTTCTTATTTTGTTTGGTAACTATGTATTTGATATCATGCATTTTTAATTATTAATTACTAAATTAATTCATACAAAACTTGTCTATTTATTGTAAGTAACAATTTAAATTATTGTAAATGTTTTTTATTATTATTTGATACCAACTTCTTATTTTAAAAATAAATTTATTGTCGTGCTTTTCAAAAGTTTCTACAAACACACTAGAAATAAACATAGCAAATTTTAAAAAATAATTTTATTCCTTATTATTATTTAATCTGCAAATAATTTCAATATACGTAAAGATATAATAGATTCCAATTAAAATAATATAGTGCTGTAAACAACTGTGACACACCCAAACTAGTTTTAAGTTGTAAAACTCTACACAATTGCACATATTTTGCATACCTATGTACATATTCCTGTAATGAACTATTAACAAAAACTGCATAAATATTCCACACCCATATCATCACATATTATATTTTAGGAATAGGCAGATCTACCAAACTTCCTACTTTCTTTATTACACAGGGTGTTACAAAACAATTCAATTGGTATAATGGTACTACATATATTTATTATTCAAAATTATATAGTACCTATAGCTGTAATGTAGTTGTTATATATGTATAGATGTTCAAAGTGTCCTTACTTAGCTGAAATACATGTCTGTGTTTGCTCAACAACATTTCTGATAACTTTTTTGCAGAATATCTTGTTAGATACTGACGATTTCGGCTGAAATAACATCCCTCAAGGTTGGCAAGTCTCTTGGGTCAATAAATGAATCTTTTAATTTACCCCATAGAAAAAATGTTTGGAGGGGATGTAAAGGATATAACCCCTTGCTAATAATTCTTGAATCAAAGTATTGCGTCAGAACTCTCATTGTGCTATGGGCCGTATATGCCATTGCTCCATCTTATTGAAACGAACCCTTTACAATTTCACTTTCAGTTAAAATTTAAACAATTTGTTCAATGAATCCCTCCCTGGTACACCTCAGCAGTAACTGTTTCATTAAAAACATGCGTGTAGGTATCTGAGACAGCTACCCACACACCAACTTTTTCAGGGTATAAAAGGTTTATTTTTTTTAAAATTTAGAAATACATTATGCAGGGCCAATTCTGGCATTATCGAATGGCAAACTTTATAAGTACACATATAATAATCAAAGTAAGTAATGGCATTTTTAGATATAAAAAAAGAGTCAGGTGTAACAAAGGGTCACTTTTGTACACTAAGGATCGAATTTTTAAAAGAGACAAGTGTTATTGAATCAACCGTCGAATCTGGGAGCTTGTTCCACTGTTCGATTCCTCTGTAAAAGAAGGAGTTCTGGTAAGTAGTTGTTCTTGCGTGTGGAGTCTGTAGACGATGGGAATGTCCACGAGTACGTGTGTTGTTAAGCAAGAAGTATTGGTCGGTTGGAATATCCACTAAATTGTTCAAGATTTTGTACTACATAATAAGAGTAGCATTTCGACTTCTTCTTTGAAGAAAGGGCCAATTAAGCTCCCTTAACATGGCTGTTACGCTACTTGAGCGACGATAGTCATTAGTACAGAATAACCTTGCAGCTCGATGTTGGATCATTTCAAGTTGTTTTATATGGGATGCTTTGAATGGGCTCCGAGACTGATGATGCGTATTCTAAGATATGCCTAATCATTGTGTAGAGATCTTGAACGAGGCGTCTTTCCTTCCCGTCTATTTCTAATTGTTTGAGTGTTTACATTCGTGGTTTCCAATTTACACAGTCAAATGCCTTCTCAAAGTCGATAAACCATATGTGTAGTTCATTATCATATTCAAGGCTTCATGTGGTTCTGCTGGTATTATTACTCTGTACTCTTAATATACTTGTTTATCTTTGCTCTTGCGTGCATAGAATTAAATTAAAAATGACGCTTTTCTTTGCATAGGGGGTCGTCACGCTAAATTGGGCATTTTATCCCTTCGTCCCACTCCATCACTCCATAGAAAAGACCTCCTTTTTAATTAAGTCACACTAAGGATCCACCCTCCAGAAAAATTCTGTCTATCTATCTATAAATACGATATAAATTGACATATATGTAAGGATTACAGGTGAGTGGACAACTATATATACAGGGTAGGCCAAAAGCCTGTACTTTTTGAAATGAAAAATAGTAACATATATTTCCAAACAATTTCCATTCAGTTTATTTATAGCACAACTTTTGTAGAACCATATGAATAGAAAATAAATAAGTCTCATACGAACGTTTTCGTTTA
>JAUYWI010075953.1:0-13755 GCA_034780595.1 Parotoplana pacifica
TAGAAATTTGATGAAAATACTATACAATCAAATTATCATAATACAAAAACGCCGTTTTTTATGACACACCCTATATTTTGTCATCCAGTGTATCTTTAATAACAACTCCGCTTTAATGCAACATTTATTGCATTTGTTAATGTTATATTAGTAACCCACATCTTTCACACTATATTTATTCCTAAAGTGAGTAAGTGAATAATACCATCGTTTAAGATAGTAAAAAGAGTGGATATGTAGCATTGTGGAAATTTGAATTGTTTTCTCATGTTTCATGCTATAATTCAGGATTAACTGTAAAATTGGTTTTAAATACATATTTTCATAGTTTATGTATGAAACTTTGTTTCTTTTTTAGTATCTATTAATAAAAAAGAGTCGTTACCATTTGTTGAATCTGATAAATCTGATGCAGAATCAATTAAGGTTAGTTAGAAATACGGCATATTATATTTTACGCACAAAAATTGGGTTCGACTTTGTAGAAATCTGAAGAAATATTTCGTTAATTTTGGCAGAGTTAATATGGATGTTCATATATCCTTTTATTCGAAATTATACCTTTTGAATCAAATTTACTGAAATTTGTTGCAATTCCAATAATGACCTGGGAGTTTATTCACAAAATCTGAAATATAAACTTTGTTTAACAGGCTAAAAATATTCTTAAAGGTGAATTTCTTTGTGAAAATAAGTGGAACACATAATTTAATTACATAATTGTATTTCTGCCATCTCTCAATTGTTTTTGTTTTGTAGAGTACAAGTGAAAGTAAGAGGAATTATGTGACTTTATCACATTAACAGTGGCTTATAATCTTTTTAGATGTTTTGTACACATTGTACCTACCTACCACCTTACCTGCTTTACACTAACATTGCTTGGCACATAAATATTTATTTAAATTTATAAGTTGTGTAATATTGTTCTTGTTTAATAAACTTATTAGTAGAATACTATAACACTGAATAAATACCATTTTAATTACTTGCATTCGTTTGTTTAAAAATGTATTTAATATATGATCAATAGATATGACCAATCATTTATTTGTGCATATTCATTGTACAAGTTAACTATGTGTTAAATAACTGAAACTTGGAAAAATGTCAAAACAATAGTTACTGAAACGTTTGTAAATTTCATACATTTTATTCAGTGATTTGCTTCGGTCTTCGGCCATTTGATGGTTGTTAATATGTATCTGAAGGTCAGATAGATTCTCATTTGTGAGTAATTATTTTAAAGGTTTATATATGTATTCAAACAAGGAGCTTAAAAAGTAAAGGTTACCTTGTAGTTCCTTGATTTCAACCAACATTTTGTACAAACTGCTGTTTCCATATATGGCATCTAAAGACTATGAGTAATTTAATGTTACAACAATTCAACTAGATGTACATTCAATGCAACGTACTGACTGACAATGTATATAATACAGTTTCTTAGTTAGTAAAATACATATCTAATGAAATGCTTCATAATAATGTAGACATAATATAGTCAATAGCAAATAATCCATACTTTAGATATTTATTACAACGTATACTTATGCATAATATAAATGAAATTTTTGTAATATACTGGAATATAATTTCATTTTACAGTATTATTTCTTACTTATTTGTTGTTCTATTATTTTTGGCTATTTATGTCTTTATGCTATTTACTTATTTTTAAAAATAGTTAGCTTCTAGAAGCAAATACATGTGTACTGAATGTTGTGGTATTTAATAAAGCATTATATTTTTAAATTAAATGACGTATTTCATTTTATACAGGAGTTTTTAAGTGCCTATTGTATGCTGTAATTTCAAGCTAGTTAATGTATATTATATATGTACCTATTAGTGTAATGTATACTGTTAGATGTACTAAACTTATCCTAATCATTTAATGTTGTCTACTTGCCTGCATATATATTATCTACTTAATATAAAGTCAGCTCTATTTAATAACTAATACTATTTTTATGCGTTTCACCTACTATGATTGCTACACAATATTAGTTTATGTATTATGTTCAGAATGCAAATATAACAATGTTTAAAATTTGCAAATAGAATATACTTTGAAAGTTTAAAATTAACATAAAAAGGAACTATTAGGTATGGCGCCGCATTTTGCGAACTATCATTAAAACTCATTTTGATTTTTTGAATTCAGAAAGACATTTTCAATTTTTGATAAACTACTTACTATCAATTTCATTTTAGTTTACTTTTCAGTTTGATTTCAGAAATCATATAGAAGCCTGTTTGAAGTTTATAGCACAGTTTGTAGTACAACTTTTGTATTTGTCTCTTAAATTTTATGCTTTCAACCAAATTTAAATATATAACATGGTTTTGTATTGTTGTTTTTGTTGTCATAGTTTACTAAATTCTGTGGGGTTAATTTTTCTGAAATCAAAATGAACAGTGAGATAAAAATTTATCGTCGCTTAAAACCCTAACCAATATATCTAAAATTATTGGGATACCATTTTATTCTCTATCCTATGTAACCCATAAAAATTATTTAAATTTCTCTGAATTAAAATTGCATTTACAGAATTGTTTGATGTTATAAATTATGTATAATTTATGCAATTAGGTAATCCTGTACCAAAATTCTAATTCTAACTTCTCAAAAGTTTCCAGTATGCATTAAGTATTTGAAGGTTTTTAACAAACTCGGTAAGAAAATCAGTCAAGTAAGTGAGAATTAATACGTTATCTAAATTAATACAAGTTTTATATTTTAGTTTAATATTGCAAGCAAATCTAAACGAATAATTATTTTCTAAAGAAACTTTATATATTTTCATGTACAGAAATATATCAAATGTGTAAACTTATAGCTTAACTATTTGTAGTATTTATTATTTTTCCTTTTTACATCTATAAAGAATTAATCTAAATTTGCTACATACATAATTTCATTTTTATGAATTAAAATTTTCATATGCGTAAAGTTTTCCTAAAAAAACAAGATAAGTATGTAGTACATATTATTTTTTTTAAGTTCTTTACTTAAGTAATATGTATATAATTTTCTATGGTTTAGATGAACTAATTCATGAAACTGCAAACGATCTTGTTCGACGTAAGTTTTTTATTTGTTATTGCAATATTCGAATTTAGAAACTATTAATAACAATTCCAAATTGGTATCAATATACATAAATTGCAATCAAGCAACCGGCATACTTATTTTATTATTGTATATATGTTAGCGCCTATGCACAAGAGCGGTAGGTATTGCTTTGATATTTGTGTACATTTATCATTTTCATATTAATATATGGTTTGCTTGCTGTGTCTCTGGCTTCGTTTCAGAAGTTGTTGAAGATGCAACTAAATTAATTCATGGTAGGCTCTCATAGTTTGCCACAATTGTTTGACGTTTAGCATTCAGATTTTTATGTCATCACTTGAAATTTTATTTATTGTTTATTTCACCCATTAATTAAATAAACTGATTAGTTTTTTTCTTCAAATTGTGTATTCCTTAACAAGTACCTACCTATCAATATTTCTTAAACAATAAATCTTTTTCAAACCATTAGTTAAAATGTCATGATTTTCTTTGTATTATTTTTTCTATTTTATACTATTATACTCAGTTCCTTTAATTTTCCTAATGTTAAAAGAAAAATTACTACCCAATTAATTTTGTTTTTGGAGAATTTAATTTTTATTATTAGTTTGAATATATAACACATAGTAAACTTTTATCAAAACAATTGGGAAATTTAAACAGTCTATTTTAACCCGTTTTCTTCCTTATTTTTACAAACATCAAACTTTTTATAAGATTTCCATAGCGGATTAATTATGGTTTTTGTAAGTTATAATTTGGTTTCAACTTCATTTTTTGTAACTAATTACTTTTGACAGAAATTGGAGATAACGAATATGTTAACAATAACTTGGTGTATAGGGTTTTCTATTAAAAATTAGGAGAAATCAGACACACTTGTGAATATTAAAACAAACATATTTATATACGGTCACCAAAGCTGGCGTTTTATTTAAAGATTTTATTTGTAATGATCAATCTAGTATCTATTTATTTATTTTGCAATTTGATTTTTTAACCAGCTCAACCATGTTACATCGTACGGACATTTAGTGGATCAGATACGGATGCTGAAGTATTTATCAAGCTAATTAGCGCTAACGGTCGCGAAACAAAACAGTTAACACTTGAGAATTTTAGTCCCACTAAATTTAATCGTGGAATGTAAGAATTTCTTTTCTAGGTAGTTTTATTATGTATTTATTCATCACTATGGTTCAAAGAAAAAAAACGAAAATCATATTTTTTGTACAAAAATTGTCTCACACTTTGTAAATTTATATTTAAAAAATAAACCATAGTAAATTTTTATTTTCATGCTGCTATGTAGATAAATTTTGATAATTTACGTAATTTAGAAATATCACCAAATTTATGTAATTGTTGTAAAATAATTTACTAAGATAGAATGTTTTTAAAAAACCTAAAATAAAAAGAAATTATGTAATTGTTATTTTATTTTAGCGAAGATGTGTTTGAATTGTATTGCGAAGATATTGGTCCGATATCGAATGTTGAAATTAATCTTGTAAAGAAAGATGACGTAGACTCGTGGTATCTCCACAAAGTAAGATCTGATTGTGTCTTTCTCAAATTTGAGCAATATAGGATGTTTTAACTGGATTTTATGGATAGTTTGAGTTTTGTCAAAATCGATAAATACACTAATAAAAATAAAATAGATAAAATTCAATTTCTGACATTAATAGATCTTTAACAATTTCATCTAGAAGATAGATATCACTGATCTAAAGCAATATAACGTTGAATAAGGATTGATTTAAAATTAAAATTGATATGTTCCAAATTTGTTGTATATTTTAAGGTGCTTGTATCACACGTTAATGCAAATGAAAGCTATGAATTTCAATGTAATGATTGGTTTAAAAGTGATCAACCCACTGCCGATAAACAACTAAGAGTCTCTTCAGCCATTCCAACTGAAAACAATTATTTCCAAATCTCTCGCTCACCTTCTCCAAGCAATGATAAAGATATAGAAGCAATAGAGTCTCAACTATCAGGTAAATAACTTTTTATTAATAATTTGGTACACTCTTTTTTTTAAGAATGCATCACGATCTTTATCTTGTTATTATCCTTAGATCTTTTAGTGGTTTCATTTTGTTGATATACATATTTATATACATATTTCATGATCATAAATTTATTTAAATAGTCACAAAAGAATTAGTAACATCCTATATGTGTTTTAGTTGATGCTGCTGTATTTCAGATGAGAAAGATTATATTAATCCAGCAGTATAAGACGCATTTTGAAACATGAGAAGTACCATTTTATTGAATCAAAACATATAAAATTACTAAAGGACTTAAAATAAAAGTATTATTTTAAGGTACTTATTTAAATATTTTAGCTCATTAAGAAAAATTGGATTATTTTGGACCAAAAAGTTTAATTTCTCTCTAACATAAAAAAAATTTACTCCAGTTTTGAATACAAGAAATAATATAATATATCAATAAAAACAGACGGAGCAGACGAAATTCTTGCAAAGCTGGCATCAAAAAGTTACATAATATGCTGGCTGAAGCAATTTATTGGAGATGTTTGATACTACTGTTGAAGAGTGACTGGACAACTTATTTCTAACGACTGTTAAAAGACGATGACGTCATGTATAAATAAACTTACCAAGAAAAGTGTCAGAATGTTTGGTAATTTTAGCCAAGTAATAATTTTATAAATGCACAAGAAAGTTTATTCATTATTCAAATGAATTTTCATTGAAATTTCAAACGAAAATTATTATACTATTCTTTTTATGAATCTAATAAGATAATCATTAAATTTGTTTTTATCTACTTTTACTCTATTTTATACAATTATTCCTATTTTGGCCTTTTATTTTTCTAAACACAGAACCTTTAGATAAGTCTCAATATTCAGATCGATCGAGTCCAGAATTGAGTTCCGAGGAGGATGAAGATGTGGAAGATGGTAGAATGACTCGAATTAACGACCAGCCAACTTACCGATCACCTTCACCAAGCGAAACAGAAGAAGACTCATGTAAAATTAACCATATGTTTTAGATCAATTGAATTCTAAATTTGTGAATTTGTTGCAGATTATTATCTGCAACACACTCTCAAATAACACTAATTATTAATTCATGGAAAAATAATTATTTTCCAATTAATTAATTAATAATTGGTGTTATTTATTATCGATTTTTTAAATATAATTCTTTAAAAAATACAAAAAATGTTTTTTATATAATACCTTTAAAATGGACAATTGATTGGACCAATTCTTTTCTACATAATAAAGATATCATGGAAGCTGGTTTATCTTTTTTTCTAAATTAATCTCATAGATCTTGTTTTTAAAACATGTCTGTTGTATTAAATTTAACGGTCTTTTTAATTAAATTAACTAAAACGGTTGCTCTAAATAATGCTGTGCTTCTTTATTAGCACCATTAGATGATGACTATAAGCACCAATCAGAATCGGAGTCCGAAACCAGTGAAGAGGCGTCGGTGATAGAAACCAAACTGAAGGAACCCACTGAAGACATCAACGCTTACTTTCAAAATAAAAGTCTAAATGTTATGAATGTAAAACTGGATCATGATTCAGTAAGTGTTAATTGTTGGCGATTAATTATAATACTAAAGTTATATTTTATTGGAAGTGTGCATTTTTGAGCGGCAACAATTTTTCAAGGAAATTGTTTTCTTTATTATATTAGATGCATATATAGGTTGCAATATTATTTTGTCTATTTTTAATGTACAAATGGTATGAAAATTTTATTGATTCTGAAATAGGTTTGGCATTGTAATTGATTTATATGTATGGGCATATCAAACTGGTCCCGAGGGTTTGTTAGATTGTATGTTTGAAAGCTTTAACGTTAATTTTGCTTGCAGAACTTTATACAAAAATAACATTTGAGCCTCTAATTTATCATATTATAACGGCCATTTCAAAATTCGTATTTCTAGTTGGACCAATTTTGTTGTTAATTGGTCGAACTTTAAAGTTTGCCCTAGATCAGCTGCTTTTATAAAGCACCTGTACCAGTTTACCAAATTTTAGCCGAATCGATACACAGGAAATAATAACCCTTCCCCCAATGATCAGGTTAAATATTTTAGGAATGACAACGGAACGGGAAATTTAGATACTCTGTTAACCCTATTCAGCCCAATCTTATTTTATAACGTTAAAGCCCAAAATGTGCTGCTGCGGCACAGACACAAAAATTATTTCTAAAAACCTTTAATTTACAAACATTTCGATGGCATATAAAACAACTTGAAAAAATAAGTCCGCGACGTTGTTCGCAAAGAAAACGCTTCCTTCTCTCAACAGTAGCAGCTGCTGCAGGTTAAATCTGTTTATTCACTGGTGCGTTCGGAAAATAGATTTGTCGAGCCAAAGATACCTCCTATAAGATCTCTTTCAGGTCTCTCCGGTATAAGTGGTTTCATCAGCTCCAGAGCCAATTCTTTCAGGTATATATTCCTTCGAAATCCTCTTTCCCTAAATTTCCAATTCGGATGAGTTATAAACCACGTTATATAAGAATTAACTCCACATAAATAATAATACTAAAGAATATCAGCAATGTCCACCTTCTGATTTTAAATGGGAAGTGAAAGTATTAACCATTTGATCTATTGTATCACGGCACACTTATTATGGTTGTAGTCTTCAATACACTCTGGTTTGTTCTCATTTATTTTCGTTGGTATTATTGTTTTTTTTATGAAATGTCGATAACATGAGAACACATTTATTTTGACGAGCCTGATATGATGATAGTTGCATATTATTACAGTAACCAAAGAGTGTAGAATGAATTTCCCTTCTTCGTCGAACAAATTCAACTGGTATCTCAGGTTTATTTCTGTTTAATGTTCCATTCATTGTTAGTCCATTATTTAATAAATGTTGAGTTAACGGAATTGATGTAAAGAATCGATCAAATGTTATGTGTCTCCCACTATTGTAGTATGGTTGACAAAATTGAGTTACAACACGCTGACTTTGATTACGCTTGGGAGGCTCACCTGGAAAGAAGCCAACTATACCAAGAAACGGAATGGATGAATTTTATAATATGTACAATTAAAATTTCATTCAGCCTCTGAAGTTTAGCCATAATAAAATTGACCTTCATAAGTTTAATTCATTAGTGAAACATTTCTTTTAAATGTACGAGTATTTGTCTGATTCCAGCCACCTGTAAGGTGTTGTCTCAAATACAGATCGAGCCACACGAACATGTACACGTACACAAGAATATTTGCTTGACAATTAAAGAACATAGTAATTACTTTTATTTTTAGGTATGTTTGCTATCAGATTCATTTGATAAATTTGACTATGTGGAAAGTGTGAACATCAAACAATGTCTGCTCAATGATGACAGGCTAGAAATCCTTGTAGGAGGACTATTGCAACTCAAAAATCTTACAGTGAGATTTATTTAATAAATTTCGTATACAGAAAGTATTAATTTACTAATTTTCATTACGTTAAATATATCAAGTGTCAGTTATTGATTTGCTCCAGATTTTAGCTATGATTTTGAATGATGCTCGTTTGTGATACGATAAATGATTTGTGAATTGATTATGATTTTTGTGGTACTAGTATTTAATTTAGGACCATTTAGTAGGTCAACAGGCATAGCTAGTCCGAAAGGATTTTAAATGAGGTGTAATTTGGGTCCTAGTACGAAGCCAGATAAAACTACGAGTACAGCAGCTGGTTTAGTTTTGCAGCCCATAGCCGAAGTGAAGTTTGAACCCCTCATTCAAGGATGAGCTGTGCATTGGTAGAAACCATCTAGAAGTTCTGCTTACCTCATTGACCGGACCCGACCCCTCCCTCTGTAATTAAATAAGGTACCGCAACCTACCACAGATCTGGTTTTGTATGTCTTGATTTTTTGCATGAACATTATGCTACCAATGTTGCAAGTGATTATTGGTCTATTTTTTACTGATGGATGAAAGGCGTATTGTTTTGATGGTGTCTTTATAGAGCTTTATCGGAGCTCAAACACCTTTGCGTATTCAGGAGGGACAGCCTATAGCGATCATTTGTTAGTTGTTGCTTTTGCTTTTACTTTTAGTATCTTTGTCTCAGTGGAAATGAATTAACGGAAAGAGGAGCTCGGTACATGGTTCAATTACTGACGAGATGTTCTAAATTAAAATATGTTATGTAAGTTTTATTCAGTTTTTTTAAAAGATAGTTTTTAAGAGGAAGACCGGTGTTCAGATTGATAGACCCCAAAGACCTAGAACACTAAACGTGAGGAAGCGTGACATATCCAGAACAGAAGAATTAAAACTGAGCACAAAAAAGTCAAGGACAGTAAGTAAATACATGATTAAGTAGTTTTGACACCTCATGACTTACTTAATTTATGTTGTTTGCATTGTTTGAATAATGGTAATGTTCATTTTAAAATACCTTAGAGTATACGAGTATACTGATTTCAGATGCTTTTAATATATTTTACAAATAAATTTTGTAGATTTTTCTGTTTGCAGCAATTGTACACTGAATAAACTACAAAGTTGAAGAAAAATGGATAAAATGACATGGGAGGGTTGAGAGATAAAACTTTTCACAATTCTTATAAAGATACATTACAGATTCTAAAATTTAAAATTTTACGGATATGTAAAAATTAGTAATTGGTATATTATACCAATCCGTGATTTTATGTATCCGAATATGTAATTCTTACGTATCAGGACATGTAAAATTTTACGTTTCTGGATGCTGTAATTTGCTGCACGTATTCGGATAAGTAATTTTCCGTAATCCTTTTTTCAGTGTATAAAAATACATAGTGTGGTTCATTTATTCTACGAAATGAAATATTATTTTTGATCAGTTTATCAAACAACCCGTTGGGTGATCGCGGTGCTGATTCCATTTCTCAAGCCTTAATGCGTCGCTTTCGCTCTTCAAACATTGCTGAAGAAGAAATAGATTCCTTACACTTGGATTTGGGCAATACTAATATGTCCACCTCAGGAGCCGAATCGATTGCTCGTCTTATTGACGCCAATATAGCCGTCAACTACTTGGATCTCTCTTATAATCCTGGAATACAAATGCTTGGATGGACTAAAATAGGTGCCAATCTTGGAGATAATACACACGTAAGTCCTTTTGAAGAATAAAATCTATTATTCTTCATTTTGGCTTAGTTCCCCAGCAACCTTCTTTTGAAATAATTATCCAAAAAGTCTGCATATGATAGAAAATTGCATGATTATTAGATTCTTGCAGAAACAAACAGCAGGTGTATTAAAAGTTTTAGCCAAGTAATCTGTCATATTTCAGCAGCTATTCAATGACACGTTTTTGACCTAAATGTTGGATGTGTACTCCATGATTGCATTTTACACAATATGATGATAAATCTTTGTGATTTTAAATGTGCATTATGTAAAACTTTCAATTATTGTGAAGTCTGTAAAGAACATTTTTATTTGTAGATAAGAACTTTAGCAGCAGAATTTTGTGAAATTGACTCAAACCGATTGTTAGCGCTTGTTGGCTCATTGGAAGATAATGAAACGGTTGAAAAGTTGGAACTCGGAGGAAATAACATTGATGATGAATGTATCAATCGTTTGTTAGAAGTTCTAGATGATGGAGCCACTAGTGTCAAGGAAATTAACGTTAGTAATAGCAATATCAGAATAAACCCTGATTTGTTAACACAGTTGGAGAACAAGCTAGATGCCAGAAAATCCCAATAACCACATGACAAAACTTAGAAAATGACGAATTAGATTTAAAATATACTTCTATTTTATTTTACTGTGATAAACGAAATATAATAGATATAGATTTATTGTCTATGTAGTTCCTATCAGTCTTGATATGTTATACTTATTTTAAAGATTATTTTATTTTCTTAGAACTGTTGAAAAGATCCGTAACTAAAAAATCGCATTATTATTGTAATGCATGTTTGATTTTTTATAATTTGTGAATTATATACTATGTACCCAAAGGAAGAATATATTTGGGTTTGATAAAAACACCTACCATAAAATTTAATGGTATAAATAATTACGGATCTGATCAGTATTGTTTCTTCTGGTTGTATGTATATTACGAATATCAAGTGTAATTATGGACTATGTACGTATGTATACGAGTACTATCTTACTTTAATACTTTTTATTATATATATCATGCATCTGAAAACTAATCTTAACTTATTTTACTAAGGCCCAAAGTCATTCAGTATGTCTCTGAATAGTATGAAAAAATGCACGTAAATATTTCTTGATTATGTAATTAATTGTGGTGATGCAATTAATCCGATTTTTCTCATAATGCTAACCTGGTAAATTCATGTATAGAGTTCAATCGTAATAGCTTGTTAGTTGCGTTAAGCTCGGTGTATTCTAACTGAAACTATTTCTGTTAAACTATACAGAATACTGTATACTTCCATGAAAAAACGCTGTATAACTACATTTAGAAAAATTCAAAGGAAATAGTGGTTCGCACTTTTTTAAATTGATTTCGTTCTTAAACTGAAATGTACAAGTGTTCCAAATTTCTAGTTCAGAAATTGTGAACGCAATCGTGATGATATACATACATAAATTACATAATTACTAATAATGTGTACTTATGTAAAAAAATTACAATAGAACCTACATGTAGATTAAAGACTATAAAAGACCTAATGTATAGAAAACACTAACAATTAAAAACGTAAGGTTATTTTAAATAGTCTTATTATGGTACCTACACATGTGTATTATTGTTGTGTATTAAATTCACTTTAATATGCACTCGTTAAAATAACGCCAGCATAACTTCAAAACATTCACAGCGACCTGTTGTTTTAGTAGTCCATGGCAAACATCTAAGTCAATTGCTTGGCTGTTAGCTCCAATGCCGTTATAAGATTGTTGAAATTCGGCCATCTTTGACTTCATTTTTTAATCATGAATTTATGATTTAAATTTAGAACCGTTGATGTTAGCACACAAAATTTTATTAAATTGGTGCAATAGTTTGAAAGATAGATACTACTTTTTCTAATTTTGTCACAATTTTCTCCTCATCTTCTTCTTCATGTACCGATAAACATTCAGATTTTAAATTTATATAAATCTGGTACATAAACAAACTTTGGAGGAAGGATGAAATCCGTTTTCAGATTTTAGTTGCGGTTGCAGTGCACACCAATGTTGCAAAGTAACAGGGATTTAGTTTTTTACAAATCCATCCTATGGAAGTACAATAATAAATGTATGGGTATTTGACCAGTTGAAACCTTAGTCACTATATCCAAATTTCATTTAATGTACTGTTGTTTTATAAACTGATATTAGGGACGCCAATATTATAGCACAAGGTATTTTATAAATTATTCCTTCATAGCTGCGATAAACTGAGTATTTCTCACATTCGCACTTTCATTCACTAAGCTATTGACTTGACAACTATTGTTAGGGCACAATTGTAGCAACCAGAATTTTTACTCATTTACCCAATGATTTTATAGGTATTTGACTATATAAAAATATAGTCACCATAAAAGAACTTTTATTTAGCAATTGTTGCTAAAGCAATAGGGATAGCAACAAGGATTACTAGCTAATTTATCGCCACATGCTTATGTGTTTATAGTGTTTAACAAACTAAAGACTTAGTTACCATAATTATATGACTTTAGTTAGTCTGATTCTACTCGTACACAAAGGTTGCTAAAAAGCCATAATTAAGTAGTACCATGCTTGTTGTAATTTATTTTATATAACTATTGTTTAATGTGAATTTTATCACACCAAAACCTACAGAGTAACCTTAAATAAATTTTCCTTTACTCATCCTGCCATATTACCAATTGTTGCTAAGGACGTCAATATTAGATAGCAAAAAATACATCTTTCAATTATATTGTATAGTCCTTTATTTTTGTATCATACATTTTTACTTTACTATTGACATCAATATTGCATAACAACAAAGAATTAATTATATGAACTCATTACAAATTATTCAATAAAAGTGTATTAGCTCAAACCCTAAAAAGTGTGAAATCATTTTTGAGTAAATGCTATATTTACCAATCATAAAAATATAAAGATAGCATTCATAGAGGAAGAGTAGTTTTTAACACATTAGTGTAATGTCACTATATTTTTTGGGTAGCTACATTTTCTAAATGGGTGCATTTTTCAGTACTACTTCTCGATTTAAATATATTCAGTTATTTATAAAAATACAAATTGTGTAAAGTCAATTTTAGCCTATTCTTTTATAGTACATAATATTTAAGTGCATCTGGTTCTATTTTTTAAACATTATCCTTATAACAAAATTGACTTTTTAAAATATTACTCACAACCGACTGGTATCTTCTAAAATTAGTTTGTCTATATGCCGTTTTTGGACTTCTATCATATAATTTATTTTATATAATATACCTAACATTGGTTGTATGTATACTGCTTTAAAAATATGAAGCTATTAAACATAAATTATTCTTCTGTTTTATTTAATACATATTTTTTTATGTGAAATACTGATAAATTTGTTTTTTAAGCTTATAATAATATAAATATTTAGACATCAATAGATTAAGAAAAGTAGAAAATATGTCTTCAGATACAAATTTATTAAAGTTAAATCGACAAATATTTCGGCTATGTGCC
>JAUYWI010075964.1:0-13753 GCA_034780595.1 Parotoplana pacifica
AGCCTTCTTTCTAGCATTTCTTTATGAAGGGCTTTTTCTTCTAGTTGTTGGGTTTTTGTAAGATCAGTTTGAATTGAGAGTTTTTAAGTTTCTTGCAGTTTTTTAGTATTTTAAATTTGTCTTCAAATTTTTCACATTGAAGAATCAGTGGTCTCTTGACTCCATCTAATTTTTTCCCCATTATTTGTAGATTTGGTTTAAGATTAAGGTCAAGGGTACCTGTGAGGATTTCTTGAACAAGAGCATCATCTTCAGCTACATTATTAGTTTCTTTGAATTTGAAAATAATAATATTAATTTTCCTGCGCATTCTTTCTTCACATTCTATATAAATATCAATTTTGGGCTCACTTACCACTTTTTCTAGTCCAATAGGATTGGTCACAGTGTTTTGGAGTTTACATATAGTTTCTTCATTCTTTTTCACAGTTTTCGTAAGGACATTTAATTCCATTTCTATATCATTTTCCAGTGCTTCAATTGTTTCTGAGAGGTTTGATTCCAGTTCTCTGATTTTAGTATTCAACATTTCATTTATTGATAGTTTTTCGGTCTGGATTTTGAGTTCAGAGGTGAGGTCATTCTTTATTACTTGCCTTAAAGTGGAGGTGTCATCAGGTGCGATTTTATTTTTGAGAATGAGTTCAATTAGACATAAGGCTCATCTGTGTAAGTACTGTTTGGTATTTTGTCATAAAGTTCAAGGATCCTACAAAAATATATTTGTAATTAAGGCTCCGATGTTGGAGCTAATTGTCAATTGTTAATGGTTTAGCTATATCAGGTAGTAAACAAAGAATGAGTTTAAATTACTACTACAAATTATTCTCTAAATACTTACTTTTCGATAATACCATTTTGAAACCAATTCTTACACTACTACTATCAGTATGAAACTTAATGACTTGGCGTCCGGGAGGCAATAACGTTGCTGTAGCAGGTTTGCCACATATCTTTGTGCTTCCTGCTGCAAGAAAAAATATGTTTCTAAGTTGATAAAGCACACTATTACATATACATAACTTATAATAACAATTCAGAAACTGTTTGAATCATCGTAGAATAAATGTGACTTCAGTGCCTCCTTTAACATCAAGCCTACTTATTCTAATTGCAATTAGTATACCTCCATTGTAAATTAAAACAAGCTGACCAACAGTTAAAGTAAGGTTTCAACTCACATTTACTGTATTGTGATGTAGGTCACTTATCAATTTTGTCAAAGATTATTTATATATTTATTACATATGTTTTTATAGAAGAAGAAAAACAAAGATACCACATTATTGACAGTTTGATGACGCAAACGGGATATTGTTTTAGTAGAGTATAAAATATTTTAAGAACCAATAAGTTGAATTGTGGTGCAATTGTTTTATTAAAATATAGATACTTTTACCGTAGGATATAATCTTAAAAACTATCAAAAGCAGAAATGATTATCAAAACTGCTTAACCTTTATACGACAGGACAGTTTTCAAATGTAGCAGATATTTTTTATTTAATGATATTAGTTTGCCGCGTTTGTAGAAATGTTTTGTTATGAACATTCATTTTCTGCCTTTCACATTTAATAAAATTAGCGTTTCTTATCATATTTGTTCTTATACTACATATCAAGTATATTGTGTAATTAATCGGACTTTGTGAAATCACATATCAGAATTATATTGTCAGCATAGCAAATAACACGTGGTACTTATTAGATAGTAAATCCATTTCTGACAGATTTTGAATGTATATATATCACTCATCATCGTTAACAAATACACACAATTTTCCTCTGTCTTCTTCGTTATCTCCTACACGTTCAAACTAAAGATGTTTAATCAGAACAGTTAAAGTATGAATTAAAATATGTTAAATTTCATATTTATTAGATTTTGTATAATGAGTCCTTTCATGGGTAACTTTTTATGCCGCTTGGTTATTTATGTATGAATAATAATGTATTAATCTAAGAAAATAAGCGCTAAAAATTATAATTAATTATGGTATCCAGAAAGTTGGCAATAATACATAATTATCCATAATTAACATTTGTAATGGCTTTAGGACAAGGACACATGAATAGTAAATGCATTATATTAAATATTTCATCAAAAAGGCATACACATAACTGACTCATAATGTGAAAATATTATTTGAAGATGAAAATGGGTGTAGTAATGTTGCTTTTTGGATGAATGTGTTTTATAGAAAAGCGGGAGAATAGAAAGCGTGGCAGAATAGGATTCGATTGAGTAATTCTGACCATCAGACTCAGATTTCACTTATATTCAAGTGCTGGAATAGTGGAAGCTGAGTCGGAGGGTGAGAATTACGAGGATGATACACTGTATAGGAATATGTATGGCCATACATGACAAATAACAATACCACATAGGACTACCTCCAGAAATAATAATATTAGCACCATCACTACTGGCATAACATAGCGTCGAAGATTAAAAAAGGCATTCCAGTCTATACGACTTATGCTATCATAACAACCTGACCAGTGTAAACATCTGATGGGTCAACATATTTACAGTATTTTCCTGGTTATGAAAGTATGTAGATCTAGAATCCATATTGGTCACTAAAAATACTATTTGCTCATCCAGGAATAAGTTATCTGATGGTCTAAAATTTGCAGCACATTTGTTCTGAATAATACTTATAACCTCACGTAGAAGTGATATCTTATCGCTCATAGCTCTGGCGTCTTTCAATTCTTTGTTACTAGAAAGGACATGTCCATTCTTTGTCCCATTCTGAACCATACAAAAGGGGTATCGTATCTATAGCGGCAGCGTTTCGTTGAACTCCTTGCATTATTGGCACAATAATTTTCAAAATAATACTTATAGACATAAACGTCACCTACATATTTATACTGAAAATACCTACCTCTTCTCAGTATATTATTTATTTTTAATTTGCCACTATCTATATACATAGATATCAAGATAATGTTGTCATGCTTGAAACATTCCTTATAAATATAGTTGCATTTAAAATAAAATATAGATGTACCCATTCTTGTGTGCCCGAATGTTGTTAACGTTATGTTGTTACTACAAAGGGCCCAACATTTAGAATAATGGCTTCTGATGATCTTATAAACATTTTTAAAAATGTGTTCAACTAAAAAAACTCTTTAGGGATATTTGGTCAAAATAAGACTTTATACTATAACTTACAAGTAACATACATATAAATAATATATATATATTACATAAATAACATTTCCTGTAAACGTAGGAAACTGCCTCTTTTAAAATGCTTCTGATTATCTGAAGGAATATTGTAAATGTTAGACTAATTGGATGAGCAGAAAAATACCTGTTATTAAGGAAATGGAAATTAACATTAATTATTCAATTTCAAATTTAAAAAATATTTTTTGACATTAAATTATTCATTTATCTATTATTTCCGTTGTCTAATTTAATTTTCTAGTGTGACAAATTTATCTATATTTTGTAAATTAACTGCCCATTGTGACCTTGTGGACAGCTAATAATATGTCTTTTTTGGCATTTGTTATATTTATCAGTATTCCTGATTTAAATACTTTATCTATCTATAGTGTTCGGCCGAATCAGTAGTTAGGCGGGTCAATTATATGGCATCCACTTTCTCCAACCTTGTCCCTTGTCATTTAGTTTCCCGGTCCTTTAATTCTTCTAACATCCCCTTTTGTGGTTTTCCTCTTCCAAAGTTCCCTAGAAATCGACCTTTCTGAATTGCTTTGACCATTCATTTCCAAGCATTATATGTCCAATCCAATTCTACTTTCTGTCAATTATTGTTTCCACCATGCTGCGTTTTTCTTTGATTTGTTGGAGTATTGTTTGATTTGTCTTTCCATGTTATCTGTTGCATTCTTCTCCAAATCCACATTCTATTGCTTCAACTCTCTTCTTATCCTTTTGTAGCAATGTTCAGTTTTCCGCACCATATGATTGTCTTCACTATAATCTTCTTAGTTTCTAGTGGTAATGTTTGTTTGTAATTGTCTTCTTCCTATAAATGCCATTTGTACATTGCAATCCTTTGGGCGGATTTCGTTACCGCACCTTCCATCCGATGGTTTTTGAAGGTTTTGACTTATTCAACTTGTTGATTGTTAAGTGTAATGTTCATTTGATCCAGCCCATTTCTTGAAACTCGTATTACTTTTGTCTTCTTTATGTTTATATTCATGTTTAAATCCTTCGCTTTACTATTTAAGCTGACTACAAGGTTTTGTAGTCCTTCTTTTCAGTTTTCTATCATTGCTTGATCCTCTACGAATGCATTCTTTTTGTTATTTCTCCCCCCATTGTTATTTCTGTCTTGTATGTGGTTAATTGCTTCTATCACCATACGTTCTGTGTATATCGAGAATAACAACTGTGACAGTAGGCATCCTTGTCTTACTCCTTGTCTAATTGTTGCTGGTTTTGTTTCTTCATTGTCTATTCTCACTGTTGCTTTTTGATTTAGGTAAAGCATTTGAATCAGGAGTTTGTCTTTTCATTCAATTTCTAATTATTTTAGTGTTTCCATTAGTATTTTCCAATTTACCCTGTCAAATGCCTTCTCAAAGTCGATGACGCATATGTATAGTCCATTTTAATATTCAAGCCTTCTTTCGATTTTTGTTCACATTGTTCCTATTGCTTCTCTAATGCCGCAACCATGTTTAAATCCAATTTGACTTTGTCCAATGTATGTATTTCCTTTCGCTTCCAATCTTCGAGTTAGTATTCTATGCATGATTTTTGATACATGTGATATCAGGTTTATTGTTCTGGGGCGACCGAATGGAAACTGAAACTGAGGTAGTGACTGAGGTAGGATAGCGACCTCAATCACTACTTCTTCTTCTTAAAATATTGACCGAATGGAAAGCAGAGGTAGCAGCGGTTTGAGGTAAGACTATCCTACCTCGAGAAATGTGACCGAATCGAAATTTTAGGTAGAGGTAGGTAGTGAAGTAGGTCATTTCGAAACAGCTGTTGCATGTTAGCGAATCAAATCACTGCTATGGTTGACAATATTTATGTGAGTGCGTTGAATTAACTGCATTCATATTTAGCCGTCATTTAATTAGCATTTTATTCTTAATGACATTGACCACAATACCCAACGTAGCAATTGAAGGTGCATAAGTTTAATTATGTTTGATTGATATTTTTATGGTAGAAGGAAACAAAGATTTGACAAGTATATTAATAGCAAAATTTAGTTTATAAAACTGATTTGTATACGTGAAAAAGTCACAAATAAAATTAACTGTAAATTTAATCGGAATTTTTTAGAAATGTCGCACCGGAATATATTGTATTAAAGCAAATAATTTTTAATATTCGAAAATTGTCTTAAATTTGTTCGAAAATATTAAATAAAACTATTAATAACTATTTGCTGTATTACACTCAATGATGTACGATAACTCCGTTTATTATTTCTGAATTTTTATAATAATTAATTTTTGTTAATTCCTCTATGACCATCTCACTATGTATTTTTGAAGATTGATCATTTGAATAATAACCATAGCTTACTTAGGTATAGCTGATTTAATGGTATGCATATTTTTAGTTCTGTGATAATTAATTTCTTCGTATTTTGTATATTATAGTATAATTAGTTTAAGATTTTATACCGTAAACTTCCAATTGAAGCATAATTTTTTACTTAAATATATTTTACTTTACTTAATAATTTTGAGCTAATACCGTCAGACAGCGTACTTATTTATTATTACCGAATTTTATTGGTTCTCTATTATTTTATATTTTATTTAACGGATTTGATTAGAAACGCATTTATCATAAAAATATAAACATATTGTTTAGAGATGTCAAACTTTGGCCTATGTGAAGCATTTTAATTCTCTATGTGATATTGCGTCATAATTCCTTTTCTAAAGGGTCGCGAACGATATCTACAAACTTGACTCTGTGAAAACAAACACCAATTAATTCTACATAACTACAACCCGTGCCAAAAGTAACCGTACCCCTTAAGTTTTGGTGATCTTATTGCTGAATAAAAGGTAAAAGATCACTTTCAATCCATATAGATGCATATATTGTTAGATAAAGCATATTAAAATAAGGAGGAGTAAGAAAACATTTATCAGATTTAAAATTATGGAGAAAAAAGCAGTAATAATCATGTGTGTTAATAATCAGTATGTTCACCATTATTGGCTATCACAGCAGCCATTTGGCGAGGCATTGATTGAAAAAGATTTTCAATTGTCTGTTGATTGATGCCTTGGTAGAGTTGGTTGGCCATATTGAACAACTCATTCATACCATGAATGACTTTGCCATTGAGCAGTTGCTTCAGCATAGTCCATAGATTCTCTATGGGGTGCAAGTCGGGGCTGCATGGAGGCCATTCCAGGACTTCAACACCTTCACGAAACCTTTCATCAAAACATCAAAAATGTCAAGGGGGTATGGTTACTTTTGGCACAGGTTGTATATATGTTTATGGTGTACATGTAAACATAAAAGAGGATTGTTTAAATTGTATTTTAAGGTTTTACAGTAATTTTAACTATGCCTGTGGTAAAAATATCCCACTTTGTTGGGTGAAGGTTAAAAACCAATGACCTGATGACATGGTGGTTAGTATACAATGTTTTTCTATGATTTTACAGTACATAAAGGATAGAATAAAAATGGATCTTATAATGATAAAGGCTACAGTTGTAGCACACCCTTTCAGATATAGGTAACTTTTTGGATAAACCACCATGGTGCTGCCCCTTTTCCAGATGAAAAAAGGTATTGGCATTGAAATCTGGCATAAATGCAGTTATTTTTACAACCAATAACTACCAGTTAATCAAACAAATATATGATTAAAGAAAGTATTGTTGTTGTAACTGGATCCACAGCCTCTAGTGGGTGTGGTGGGGCCAGCCAGCAGGCTCAATTATTTATACTTTGAGGTAAGATCTAATGAATGAGGCAATCCGAAAGAACCTTTGAGTTCAATACTTTTGTATTTGGTTCACCTGGATGTCTGAATTAATGAAGAATGAAATTGTTTTTATTAAATAATCATATTGATGAACCTTATGACAAGTGGCATACATAGTTTAATCATTCATACTAACAAAAAGAAAATAATTACTTGAAATAATTACAAATTTAAAAAAAGCATAGGTAAAGCATTAGAAATAGCTAGGGCTATATTTTAAGCATTCTATTTAAATATCTTAAATGTAAGTAGCTGAACTCTCTGTAATTATTTAGCAGATTAATAAAATCTGATATAAACCTTTGAGTGATATGCCTCTGATAAAGGGTGTGTACATATCCCCTAGAATATCATACTTCCCATGGATAGATTGGGCTGAAATTTGGTACATAGGTACCTTAGCATGTTTTTAGTAACACAAAAGATAATATGGTTGAGCTAGGGTCATTGCTGTCATTAAAGTTTGTCCAATTGACTTCAAATTCATAAAAAATGATGAAAATTGATTGATTATTGATGTTTTGGGTAAAAATCAATATTTCTGGCAAAAATCACCAACATCCTATTATGCACAAATTTGAGATTTGAATTAAGAAGGCATTAGAAAACTGGATGCTTCACCTTTATCATTGATAGTCTATGAGATCCACCACACAATAAAAAATATATCTTTCAAAATTGTATTTTATCATAATTAAATAGCTCTTGATGGTTTAAAATGATTTATTATAAATATAATTGGTAACATTTAGTTTCAGATAAATCAAGTTTTAATGTTTGATCATGTCTGGACCCAAATAATCAATGGCTCTAAAATGCCAATCAAACATTCTATAGGCTGATTTGTTGTGAAATAACAATATGGAATTTAAAACTTCTGACTACAACTTTTCCCTGATAATGCAGACCTATTTACCCTAGTAAGCCTACAGTAGTAGGTTTAGAGGCAATGGTTGTAGTTTGGTCATAGTCTGTCATAGTAAAGACTTAACATATTTTTTCCAGTGGTTAATCAAATTACAACTGAAAAAAAAATTATGTATAGTGCCAGATGTGCATATAGTATATAAAACCACAAAGATATATTACAATATAGAAACATCAATAAGTATGTATAGGTAAAATATTGATAAAACATCTTACTTGGGATAATCAACTTCAAGAAATGTAACAAACTTTAAAAACAGTTTTTGCTTTAAAATAAGTAACAAACTAAGCAATTACATTTTTAAAGAATTGTAATAAGCATTTTTAAGTTTTCCCAACTCAGCATCAGTGTATTGTCAACTGTCATCCAAGAAATGACCAGCTTTCACTCTGACTACAACTAGTGATTCAATTGTTTTAGGTAACAAGCACTTTGTTCAGTAGCATTATTGTGAACAGTAGAAAACACACATTCACTTTGGCACTGCAATGGAGAAAAGTCTGGATTACCCATCATGACATGAGAAACATTAAATAACTCTGGGTGCTTTTGTATGACCTGGGACCAAACATGATCAATTCTTTCACTTTGATCTACTGCAATATCCACCATTTGGTAAAGAGCAAACTCCTCTTGAACTTTGTCTACAGAGATGCCTTTGGGTAGTTAGCAGGGAAACTGCTGCATAAAATAAGCAAGGTCAGAAGATTTGGCAGAGAGTTTAGTAGAGAGGTCCACAACAGTTGCATGCATTAAAATAGGATCATCAAGAAAATAAGAACAAATATTGCTGTACTGTGAAAAATGCTGAAAAACAGCTTTAAAAAATATTTCATTAGCAACTTGCATATGACTGTTGATTCATTATATCAAATTGTAACATAGTAGTCAACATCAAAAATCATAGAAACTATGACCAAATCATGGAAGTAAACAGTTCTGATAATGTCTGAAGCCAGTTTATAATCAGCATGCTTCGAAGCTCCAATTTCTGAAAGCACTTTTAAGTGTTCATGGGGAGTTTGATTAGTGTACAAATAATATTTTCCACTATGAAAAACTGAGAGACAAAAATTGCAAAGTTTTATCAGGTGAGGTGAAGTACATGAAGATGAATACTTTGTAGTTGATGTAAATGATAGAATACTGCTGGATAACCCTTTATCTTTACTAATGATAGAGTAGATTTAGCTATTTTACATACTTTACATTCATAAATTGGAAATGATCATGTCAATTGTGAGTAGTCAAAAAACATTAACATATTATTTTAAAGTTTCCTTTTCTATGCATATACCATGAGCTGACAAATAGTATATAATGCAGCACATAGCCTTTCATTATTCTAATTGTACTCAATTATAAAATATGTTTTTAATAATGCATGTTTGGCTTGATGTTATTTCTTTAGTTTTGTTCAAGCAGAGAAGGCAACATCAAACCAATAATCTTTATGAAGTTTAGTTGGCCAATGAAACATGATTATATAATATACTATTATCTACCAATAAATTTAAGTATAGATCCATTAAATTTGATCCATTATATGTATGAAATGAATATCTATATAAATATATTTAATATTTATATAGATATTCATTTCATACATATAATGGATCAAATGTACAGCCATAACAGTAATAGGAAAATCTATGGCCTATAGCTTAATTATTTAGGTACAGACCAATGGACCAATAATAGACAGTAGTTTCCAAATATGTATTCATAGATATACTTGTTTAGGAAATAAATATCTAAAGAATATTATTATTGATTGACATTATTTAAAAAGTATAAGTACATTTTATTCATATATATTAGAAATTATGGAGCATAAGAAGTATTAGTTCATATATTGACCATATAATTGCAACAGAGGTTCGCAATATGGTTACCACTGTTAGTATGTGAGCAGTGATAGACCCAAACAGGTGCATCAGAAAAATCAGACCTTATGTTTTTGATTTATTTGGGGTAGGTTTTCTATTTGTTTGTTATACACATATACTCCTTCAATATTTTTAAAGTAATATCTTGTAGTATTTTAATTATTTTATTAAAATGTTTAAAAATTTTGATTAATGTATTAATGTAATAATGCATTAATGTCCAGGGGTGTATATCATACCTGAGCAGCTATAATTTTTTTGGGGGGACAAGTCTGATTTTAGACCCCCTCCACCTTTTTACAAAAGTAAAATTTACCACCAAATTTTTCCACAAAAATTTACTCTGTTTGTGAAGATTTGGCACATCAGTTGGCTCAGAAAAACTACATTTTAAGAGACTATGATGTAAAAGCATACATGGATCACAGTATTATTAGGTGCACAACTTATGTTAAACTATTTCTAACAAGTGCTCCAAATGACTGCAGTGGAGCTTCATTTATTTTGAGTGAAGCTTTAAGTTCTTCATTTCCTTCTTCCACAGTAGAATTGGACTTTAAATTCCAAAGCCTCACCTTGATGGGGTGTTTGACACGTAGACTTAAAAATGTTGGAGTTTCACCCCAGGAATTTTATCTGACATCTACTAAAAATATAGAAAAAATGTTGGATCAGAATCACATGGTGAACTTTCGGCAAATGTATCTGATTTCATTTATGAACAGGATATAGAAGAAGGACACTATGTTTCATCAGTAAGCCAGGTTGAACCTTGTGTTTATAAACAAATGGTGGAGAGTAACAGGAACGCTTCATTTTCAAATGACATTGTTTTGGAAGGTAAAAACAACTCTTTGTTTTCAAATGAAAATGGTTTGCATTGTGTACTGGGTATTACTTCGCCTGATTGTATTGACAATGTTGATAATTTAATTGCAACGAGTCCAATAAATAAAAATCTTTTCGCCACAAAACGAGACTGTCCAGATATTCAGGACGCTTCAGTTCCAACTTCAAATCTAGCTAAAATTGATCCACCAATAAAAGAATGTGATCATTCTGACTTTTTTTAGTCAAGATGGCTAAATTTTTTATCTTGAGTACCAGCATATCTTCAGAAAACAGTGGATTCTTGATTACCCAAGTTGGAAAAAATGGATACAAATCACACCAGATTATGAATTGCCTGACAATACAAAATTCAGATCCAGTATATGCCATACGTATTATGCAAAATACATGGATCTGAAATACAAACCACTATTAGCAGAATGGATTAGTAGAGCAACAATTAAAAAAATGAATAAAAAAAGCATGGAATTAGAAGGGGAAGAAAGGAAAATGCAAAAATTAGCACAGAATCGATTAGGATCAACAAATATCATCAGTTAATTGCTAGGCTTTTGGATGGGGAAAAGTAAAATATTGCACTTCCATGGCTATGGCTGTAAATGAATTAATTAAAGATCAGGAAGAAGAAATTTTCCTTCTTTTCTCCCTCAATTTTTTTCCTTTGTTGCTACACCTCCGCCTTTTCCTTCTTTTTTTCTACCCCCCTTTCCTTCTTTCGCCCTCCCCTCTTTTTTCTTTCTTTCTACCCCCTCCCCTTTTTCTTCCTGGACCCCCTCCCCTTTTTTAATTTCGTGGGAGGGGAGACACGTCCCATCTTGTTCAGATATGATCGGATTGGAAGAATGTTTTCTTATTAAAGGGCACTCACGCTGTCAAAGCAGGTCCTGGCCAATTTATGTGTTTAAGAGTAATACTAAAAAGCATAGAAGTATTTCCAAAATATCTTTGAGGGATGGATAAGTTGGATTTAATTAGAACACTTTGTCTGGTGAGAAAAATTGAAATTCCCTGGGCTATCACTTGCGAGTAATATAGATAGGTAGTATATTTTTATCAAAGTATTCCTGTTTCATTATTATTGCTCTTAAACACATAAAATTGGCCAGAACCTGATTTGACAGCGTGAGTGCCTTTTAATAAAATAACAGCTGTCTTGGGCTATCATTTGCTAGTAAAATAGATAAGTAGTATATTTTTATCAAAGTATACTTACCTGTTTTTTATTATTACTCTTAAACACATTAATTTGCTTAAAAACAGTGGGGAATAATGTTTATCCTGTTTGAACACAAGAAAGTTTACTTTCGTGGTCATTTGATCATTGAAAACGGCCACTATCTGTACTGACCTGTGCCCACGTAGAAAGACTTTGAGTATATGAAATAGGGTTCCCCGCCAATTCTCAGCAGCACAGAGACGGTGAAGAGCACAATGATGAACAGGTCCAGACGATTCCACATGCTGAAATTCCACCAGTCGAGAATCTTTTCTTTCACCGTTTCCGCTTTCGACGTGAACATCTGTCAAAATAAGAAATTTGCGGTTGTTTTTCAATTAATTTCGGGCACAATTCCAGCAAGGGCTGTGTGGTGCCCAACTTGACCCAATCAACTCACCTCGCGGAATTCATCGAAGGTGATGGCCACGTAATAGCAGATGATGACGTACTCCGAAATGCTAAAACTGGCCGCTTCCATGCCGAAGAGCAGGAAATACGAGTAGTAAACAAGAAAAAACAGATAAGCGACCTGAAATTAAAAAGTACAAGAAATTCTTCAAGCCACTGGCTAAATATCATCAATGCCTTTCTTTATCCGTCACCAGTTCTGGTCTGGGAGCCAGTCCGAGTTTAAAATCTCCGTTAGAACCCAACCAATCAGGCGCTTACCAGATTTATAAAGAATTTCGTTTTAGGGGCCGTGAAAAACAGCGAGAACTTCCTCCCATATCGAGCAGTGCAGGTCTCCACGTCTTGCTCCTCGTCCGCCAAGTCGTCCGTGTGTTGCTCGTGGACGATGCGATTGGAAAAGATGAGAACCGGAAAGAAGACGCACAGGATCGAAACCAGTCCGTGCACCTTGAGGTCTTTGGTCCAGCTGGTGTTGAGGGAATTCTGGCAGACCAGAGAGCCAATAAACCGCTGGTCGCGTGCCAGAGCGGCCAGTTCCAAACATGTTCTGTCACTCCAAGCTGGGTACTTCTTTTCTATCAGATACGACGCCTGGTCCTGTTGCAATAGATAACAATTTGCCTGCAAGCAGATCTAGCCATAGATTATCCACTCTATGGCGGAAACCTCTGTAGTTATCCACTCTATGGCTGTGACCTCCGTAATTATTCCCTCTATGGCTGGGACCTCTGTAATTATCCCCTCTATGGCTGGGACCTCTGTAATTATCCCCTCTATGGCTGGGACCTCTACAACTTACAGGTTCTATGTCATAGCATTCCTCCAAAACTCCAACTGCCAGCGATTCAAACTCCAACTTGTACTTGACACACTCCTTCTGCTTCTCGGTGTCATTGGAGGGCATCGCTTTCTTCGTCATCTCGTAGATACGCGTGGCGACCAGGGCCAGAGGGATCGCCTCGTCGGTCCTCTCCCACAGACACTTGGCCATTTCCTGGCGATGACTGAGCACCGCCCACACAAACAGCTCCTGAAATAGCAATGTTGGTGGTACCGAGAGTAAACAGTGGAGCAGCCGGTTGCCGAGGGGGGAGAACGCTGGACTACGGATCGGGAGGTACCCGGTTCGAGACCTGGCAGTGACACTCTTCAGGTTACTTGGTGGACAGGGTCCCCAAAGTGTTCAGGAACCCTAGACAGCCCACCGCCGATCCGCCTGAGTAAGGGGGGACAGGGGAGGGACGTGACCCCCTGAAATTCAAAAAAGAGAGCGGTCAAGGAAGAAAAGGGGGAGGGAAAGCAAAATAGAATGGAGGAGTGGAAAGAAGGAAATGGGGGAGAGAGTAGAATTTATTGTTAGCCGTAATAGAGCACCAATTGATTGTTGCACCAGAGAGTGATGAGGATGACCTTCTATAATACTTAATGTGCTTCAAAACTGAAAATCCCCTTTCAGCATCTGAAGAAGAAATTGGAATGAT
>JAUYWI010075975.1:0-25003 GCA_034780595.1 Parotoplana pacifica
TAAATACTTTCTTCTTGTTTATTTTTCTCCTTAAATTACGTTTCTCTAAATTTAACTCTCTTATTTCATTTTATAAAGATGAATTCATTCAGTAAAATAGAATTTTTGAAAAATCAATTTTTAAAGCGTCGGCCCGGCCTGGTCCCAAAATCAATGGACCTCAATTTTATATTTGGGATAAAGCGATGATATGCCAAATTTGAAGGCATTTAAATAAACAATTCAAATTTTATCATTTTATTTTATAATTAAACTTCCAAATTTTCCCTATCTAAATATAGGATTTTTGAAAAATGGTCAGTTTTTGAGACAAAGATTATAATAACTTTTATGAAATTTTCTACAATGCTTAAGGACATTGTTTTGCCCATTTACAGTACATTAAAAAGAATCTCATCGTTTTATTTTTTAATTTCAAATATATATTTTTGATTTCTCTCAGGTTGTACCCTAAACAACGAAGGCAATATTTAAAAAAATCTGTAATCATGTTATTGAGTAAAGTATGAACCACTTTTACCAAATAACTGCCGGAATAAAATTTCTTTGAAAAAATTGAAGTTACAGATTGTGCCTAAGAGTATATTGGTAGTCAATGATATTTACAAAAATGTCCATGACATTTTTCTGGATCAATATTTTTTAATGAAGTTATTCAAAATGCTTATCTATATTCACCAAATATGAACCATTCATATCAAATAATAACTACAGGAATATAATTTTTGTAAAAAGATGATCTTTTTACAAAAATTACCCAAATTAGACTAGAGTCTACTTTAAAGGGTCACCACGTGGCCCTAGGTTGATGAAAAATAGTTTTAAAGTTGGGGAAAAAAATTGTAACACAAAACCAAAATTTCAGCTCAATCTGATTTTCCGTTTTTGAGATAGATTGCAATATGTGCTAGTTATCAGCAAAGGGTTAATAATAAGCAATATAATAAGTAAGTGCTTAACAAGGAACCAGAAACAGCAGGGCTGATCGAGCCGGACACCATTTAGATGAGTTATTATGTTAAAATTCTACAATTACAAAATTTTAAAGTATTGTACAAAAATGTACAGAATATTTAAATTATATAGACTAGTAAACCGCAATTATAATATTTAACTGACAATATTTCTAAATAGGAAAATTTTAAAAAGAAAGAAACTAAACATTGCAATGCCTGAAAATCAGTCAATTTGTGAAATAGCATTAAGTTTATAGTTTTTATTTGTAGTAGATCTAGATGTCTACTAAAATAATAAAAACTAAACCTAACACTACTGTTTCCTAATGTTAAAAAGAAGAATCTCCAAAGAAACATCTCAGTTAGGCCAAACTCATTGAAATTTTGAACAGGCTATTTCACTAAATAACTGATTTTACCAAATGCCTTTAATATGCATGTAGAAGAACAAATGTGATCTGGATAAGTTATGTATACAATATTCAATATATGTAATTAATAGTCATATACACATAAAATATTTCAATTAATATAAATAGGTAATGGATGTCTATGGAATGATAAAGATCACCTAGATTATTAATTATAAATTTCTTCTTGTTTGAATTTGTTTAGTTAAGAAACTAAACATACCCTGTTACAAATTTTTTATTGATTACAGGATAGTTTACTATACATAGATAGGAAATTTATTATCTAGGTAACTGTCACGTACCTAATACCAATACTAAATTATATTGTCCATTTATTTGGATACTTATTTCCCATTTTTCTTTTAATTGTCTGTGGTTTTATTTGATTTTATAGTGATTTTTATTTCCAAGCATATTATTTGACTAAACAATTGAACGATTCGCAAATTAAAACCAATTCTGCAAAGTAGAATCCTCGATCAAAGAAACAACTATAGAATGTTAGTATTCCATATGTAAATCCAGGTATATTATCTAAGATTGTAATATTTGTCCTTTTACCTATAGAAACAATTTTGTAGTGAAGTTAAACTAACGGAAGTTAAAAGTAACAGAGAAAGTATCTTTACATACTCTAAGTTAGTTTTCTATGATAACGGTAGTTCTAAACATGTCACTTTTATGTTAATTTTATAAATTTGTTTTTTAAAGAAAACCACAAAAAATAGATTACAAACTGTATAAAAAACACCATAAAATTTCTTTCAGACTATTGGATGTCTGATAAAATTGTCGTTATACCAAATGTAATACCAAATGCAAATGTTGTTACATTGCATTTTTATTAATTTCATTGCTATAATTTCCTCTAAAATAACTATATTATTTAAATTGATTTATCAGGAACAAAATAAATATTTGTTTTTCATCTCCTTGTACATTATTGCTAAATCAATAAGTTTCGAAAACTTTCATTAGGTGCCAAAGGTTATATGCACTAAATTTTAGTTCATTTGGGCAACGTTTCTTTTTTGGACCTGATGACATGTATACCAGATTTCAGTCAAATGAAGTGGCCAATGATTCATTATCAGCTACCTATTGTCGAGAGGAAGCTATCGTTAGGTTCTTTTACGAGGATCGGACGTTCCCCCAAGGAGCGTCTTATGATCAATTGAGGCCAGCAATGAAGAGGAACAAGGATTATCAATATGGAGTTAATTTGTAAATGGACTGAAATTTCACATTATCAGGATTTGATGACGTCATCAATAAAATTCACATGTACCAATTAAAATAGTATGATTAGATATGCAATAAATCTTTACTAATCAACTGTCTTGAATTAATATATACCAAAACTGATCAACTAGTTTTTCTTTTAACTAAAGAAGATAATTCTGTAACGTCACTATTAATTTTTTCTTAGTATTTTTCTAATATAATCGGTAAATAGCCCATTTGAATATTTTAGCTCTATTAGTTGCTTTAATTTGTCGCAATGGAAGTAAAAGTAAAATTGGGGATATTTATTTACCGTCCTTAGTGGTTCTACTGGTAAACTAATTTTGACTTTTATTTTTCAGATTTTTAGTGAACTACAAACTAAAAGAAATCTTTATTCATTTCTTCGACAGAGTCGTAAGTACATTTTAATGTTTGTTTACTCTTTTTTATAATTTACTAAGTATGAGTAAAATAATTTCATAAAGAAAATTAATGTGTCAGTTGATTAGTTTAACAAGCAAAATGGGCATTATTTTAGTGTTCTATGTATAAAAATAAAAAATTCATCTTTAGAAGTTTTATAATTTGGTATAAAAAACATATTTTGTTCAAATATGAAAGTTAAGAATATTTCTATCAATATAAGCTTAACGTTTTAAAAATATAAGTTCATCAAAAACTTTGGTTAAGAATGTAAATTATTGTTTTGCAAGATCCTATAAACAGTCATTATTTTTGACATAATATTTCTATATTTTAACAAAATTACATAAGTAGCTAAACTCATGGCAAAAGCACATTGTATTTTAACATATGTACCTACTCAGATAAATACATAAGTTAAATTACTATTTATTAAACTTTGTTTTAATTTCAATGACACAGATTGACTTCCACACTATTCAATATTCAATAAAACTTTCTGTTAAATTTCTATGACACCTATAAACTAGTTTCATCATAGAGTTTCATGGCACTTGCTGTAGTATTCATACTATCTACATAATTCAACTTTTCATTCAAGTTTTCACGTCATTTAATAGATAATTGAATTAACCAAATTGGGTGAGTTTCAGTTTATGGACTAACAGCGGTGTTAGTGTTATGTAGTTACATTATTACTAGAACTAGAAAGAGGGAAGGTGCCCTCTAATGGAGTGAAAGTTTCATATTAAACTGATGTCTTTAATTGACCTTGTATATCTTTTTAATTCTAGTAAAAATATTCAAATGTACATTGTCACCAAGACGTACACCCGTGTCAGTCCACAAATATGAAATCACCCATTTTATCAGGAATAGTTATTAGAAGATATTCTGCACTCTATTTTTAAAAAAAATAATATGTCATGAAAAGAAATTAAAAAATGACAAAAATTCCAGATAAATTAATTTATTAATATATTTGTTGGTAAATATTCGACCTAACGCCCTTTATTCATACCTTTAACAAGCGAAAATGTGCAACATAATTACAAAAATTCAAATTACATCATCATAAGATATTTTTCAGACTATGGATAAAATAATAAAATAGAAATTATTGTATCAAAAATTGACAACATTACTAGAAAAAATATATAGGTAAATTAATGTAACTAATGAAAAGAATTAAAATTTGTGTTAAAATTATGTAGGTAATAAAAATCAATTAAAATCACAGAGCTTGACCATCCTTTGTTACGGTTTATTTTAGGGTTCTTTTTCCGTATCCAGTTGGTTTTTTTATCATAAGGTCTTCTGAGTCCAGCTCTTTCATCTGTCAAGCTATCTCTTCCAACAATATTCTCATTTGACTTATTTTTACATTAGGTAGGAAACTCCAAGAAGTTCTTATCCAATCAGCATTAAGTCCAACAATCTGATAGATGACATGTCCTTATAAAAATTCCAACTGCAACCGTAAAAACGTCATCTAGGAACTCATACCCAATGCGATCATATATTGGAGAAAACAAATAACTTTTATTTCAACGACTTAAGGAACATGGGACAGCAATCAGTGGGAAACGAAAAAGAATCGACTTTTACTACTCATTATATGCGTCACTAGTTTCTCACCTATTCCATCTAAACCTTTTGATGAAAAGATACTCAATAATGGAAAGACTCAGCAGACTTTATGATAAAAGAAGTCACCTGCATACGGAAAAAGAACCTTAAAATTAATTTGGTGACAATGGTTGGTCAAGCTTGGCCATGATTTTCATTTCCCAATTATTGATCTTTATAACTTACATAATTTTAAGACGATTTACATTTCTTTTAATTTACATATTTTCTCTAGTAATTTGTCTTTGATTTAGCCAAATTTTTGATAGAATAATTTCTAATTTATTATTTTATTCATTGTCTGAAAATATTTTATGATTAGATCATTTTGAATGTATTAATATGTGCACATTTTTATTTGTTAAAGGTGTAAGGCTGACAATTTACCTACTAATATATAAAGTAAAAGACCAAAAAGGTTAAAAAGTTGTGTTAACTGTAGCTAGCTAGTAGTAAATGTTATTGTGTTAGATGTCCTCTGTTTATTTATTGTCATTAGAATTTCTCGAGACTGAATTAAAATATTTATTTTTAGATGTTTATTGACACTTATTGTCATTTATTTAAAAAACACAATAACACTCATATAGTGATTACACCCAAAACTGATTTTACTTATTTTAGGGTTTGAGCTAACACAATTTTGACCTTTTTGGTATTTTAATTTCTATGCTGTATTTCTATCGCCAGCAAAAGTTGTTAAGTAAAAAAGCTCATTGAATTTAAGTTCTGATATGGTAACTAAGGTTCCATGTAATCAAATGACTTTAATTCGTATTTGTAACAAAATAAAATGTTTGCATGCCAAATTTCTATTCCTAGCAACAGTTAATAGTGCAAAATTGATTAAAGGTAAGTTCATATATGGAAAAATTTTCTGTGGCAAAATACCCATGAAAGCATAACTATGTGTAATAAATGTACAAAAGTACTTTGTTGCATTTCTAACAATAATTACAAAGAGAAATCAAGATGAAAGAAACATTTATATAGTGTGACTAAGGTTTCATGTAGTCAACAAATCATAATTCATAATTTGTGTCACATATTAGTAAAAATGGTTTGCTACTCTGCCATATTGCTGTCCCTAACAACAGTTGCTAAATCGAACGTTGGATAAAGCGAAGTTATGTTAACTAAGGTTTCATGTACTCATATATTCATAAAACCATGTTATACCGGGACAAATTTGTAAAATTTCCTTGTTGCTATGTAATATTGGCATCCTAGCAACCGCAGAAAATCTAAAAACGGATTTTTAGTATTGGTGCCAAATTTTATTAAAATCTGTTAGATTATAAAATATAATGATGAAGGAGAAAAAGAGAAAAAAGACAAAATATGAAAAGCCAAATTTTATCAAATCAGTCAAGTAGTTTGTTTAAAAGATATATCACCCAAACAATTTTGATAAAATTTAGTACACTTACTTATGAATTTAAGATCAGGAAACCATTTTAGATTTTAATGAGAAGGGGTCAAATGGCCCATTTGCAACAATCCCATAATATAAGTCCATTAATGAATGACTGAGCTTTATAGCTAACAGCAGCCAATTGCCATTGGCTTAGATTAATTTATCAGGAACCTTTTTGTCCTTTTTTATTTCTTTTTATTTTATATCATTTTCCAGTCTTACTAAATGAGTAGATATGTCCTTGGTATATGTTTGACATGATATTCCAGATAGTTTTGCCTTTGATACAATTCATCCTCTTTATTATCCATTTCAACTTGTATTGTAACTATTTTAATTAAAATATTCATTATTTTGTTTTAGTGTTAATTTTTCTAATAAGAACACATTCGTTTAGTGTCAAAGTTGCATAACAATCGCCCAAACATTCAGATTTAGTTGCAAATGAATTATATTGTGTGAACAATATAAATTGTTAAATAAGCTAACGACCCATTTATCTTATACTCGTATATGAATGTTCTTGATAAAAATGGTAATTTATTTATATCAACAAGCGCCAGAAAATAATATAGCAAATATCCGAAACGATCATCTAGTACTTTTTGCTTGTATGTTTATCCAAAGAACTATTGGTTTCAATACTCGTAAATATATTGTCTTTCTATCAATATTTTATTAATGGTAACCCTTGACAACTTGAACTATTCTTCATGGTTAGATCTATCGGGGCACTAGTTTTGTCATCTTCTGTCCATCACCTTTTACTAATAGGAATCTATGCTTGAAAAGTTTGTAAGTTTAATGCACGCTATCTCATTTGGCAAATACCTGATAACAACGATTATGTTTCCAAAAAGTGCATATTTTGTTAAAAATCATAAATATTTAAAGCTTTTAAAAGATGTAATATATATATATAGGCTGTCTCATAAACATCTGTGTTATTTTATCAAACATATACCAAATACGGGATGTAGCACTAGGTACACAGTAAAGACAGTATATTTACACAATATAAGAACCATCTTCCTTAATGATTTTATGCAAATCTACAATCATTTCCTCCAGAGTCTTGGCCAATCTTCTTGAAGTGAATTCTTGCATGCTGTTCACCAAAAATCTGATAACATCATTTATGTTGTGCATATCAGTTCGAAGTGATTCCCATCTGTTGAAGAAGTACTGGTCACATAAATTTGAGTCTGGTGAATAAGGCCAGTAGATTGAGTTGCTTGATGACGTTATCATGGAGAAATGTGGTTGTAGCGTTGGATACATCAGGCCTTGCATTGTCGTGAATGATGGCTTTGTATTCTTTGATGCTGTTCTTCATGAAAACGAATCATATTCTGTAAAAAGAGGATGTATCGTTCCGCGTTCACACTTTTCTTTGGATTAAGAACTTCAAATAATGTTTACCACGTAGGCAAACCGCAACAATTACAATGATTTTTTGCTCCATTGTTGATCAACGTGCAGTTTGTCGGTAATCTCCTGCAGGGCCTATCCACGATCCAATACAGTTACTTGAAGGCATATCTCTGTAGTACACCCATTTTTCGTCTATCACAACGAGATTGCTTCTGGTTAGGGTATAATGGACCCATTTTGTATGAAACCATATTGCCCCAAATCACTGTATATCAACTGTATACAAACTTTGCGGACACCCTGTATTAAGATATAGAACAATAAAATCTACCATGTATTTAAAAAGTTATAGTACAAATTCAAACGAACAAATGTTTTGGTTGAATTTAATAGAAAGTTCTGTTATTTTTCAAAAATTATGCATTTTGCTTTCCCCTAAGATCCCCGGGCCCACAAGTATGCCCATATGAAATCTTGGAATCCCCTTTTGATAAAAACTGGAACTAGGTCTGTATGCATTAAATCAACATTAAGTTCCGGGTACAAAGTCCTAAAAACAGATATTATAGCAAATTATTGTAGACATGTAAAACCAATTTTAGAAAAACCATGACTTACAAAAATCATATGATCATAAGTGTTTGCATGCATTCATTGAATTGAATTGAATGTTTTAAAAAATGTATTTCAATGTTGCCTTACATTTGTAGAACTTTGATCATTTTACTATTTGCGATAAAAGTAGGTAACACATAAATGACCTTCAAATACGTTATGTCTTTTTATAAGTCAACGTTATAAGAATATTACAGTATGGTTCATATTGAAAGTGTTGAACTCAAGTAGAGCTACTTATGGAACATGTCATATTCCAATGAGACACATGAGCATATTATAAAACACTGTTAATATCACTACCGTTTATAATATTGCAGCTAATTCATGTTTATTCACATAGGACGCAGTAGCTACATACATCAGGTACCCCTCCTATAAGATATTTTTAAATTACCTAATACTTGAGAATGCAATGTTGAAGATTAGAACTCTTGTTTGAACTATGATGCATTAAAATATTATGGGCATTACCTACTTTACATCTTTGAAAGCATCGAAAAATGCGAAATTAAATATTTTGTTATTGTGTTTTATTTTTCAGAGCCACGTGAAAAATTTACATTTCAATAAAGTAATGTTTAAATTTTCTTTATTCATTAATAGAATAAGGCAAATATAATATCTAACTGTTCAAATATCATTTATGTATGTGTATCTAAAATTGCTGCTTTAATAAATGGATTATTATAAAATGGATTTAATGGCTATGTTGCTTTTTTATAAATATTACACATGGATGTTCTTATCCTTTGCTTTTACGCATACTAATAGCAACATGAAACTTTTCGTTTATAGATTTTACTGGCACACAAAGAATTATTTTAATTAAACATAATACTAAATAACACAATTTGTCCAATTATGTCCAATTAAGTATCCAAATTTTGGAAATATTCAGAAATTTATTACAATACAAGACTGTAAATTGATTGTTTTATAAAGTAGGTATACACGATGTGCGATGCAACTGTATAAGACGACTTATTGGAACTAAAACTGTTAGTTTAAATCTGGATTTGAGTTCTTCAAATTGGTCTTCAAATTATTTGGTTTCAGATATAAATAGCATTTCATTCCTATAAGTTATCTAATTATGTTGCAATTTAAAGGGCACTTCAGATCATTTATACGGCCTATGCGGTGGGCAGTACGGTTACTGTTGTCTGGTGCTGTAATTTACGAGTCAGTGTAAAATGGAAAGAATCTAATTTGCTAAATAAATTTAGATTATATTTAAATTTAACTTTGTTGGTGCTTTAATAAACTGTTTCTTTTTAGACCATACTGTTCGGCATTTGACAATATGTCATGATCAGATTATCTTCATTTCTACAGTATCAATAATAATAAAACATTGTGTTTCATATATTACAAATATTTAAAAAGTATTAACCTCAATAAAGTCAATATCTTATATGAACATCATTGGTCATTGATAACAGCACCCATTTTTTAAAATACTTTTATCAGTGTATAATTTTTAAGTTTAGAAGATTTCTTTAAAGAAGTAATTGGGTAGTGAAATTCATTTTTAGCAAATATATGTAGCTATCTCTGCTAATCAACACATAAATGTATTGTTGAGTCCCTGTAGGTTTGTATAACCCATAAATTTCATGGTAAATTAGCTCTATGTGACAATTCAATTAAGAGCCACAATTGGAGCCACAAGATGCTTATTGGTATTGCAGGATCGTTCAATTCAAAGAGCAATCCGCTTTTATTGAAAAATATTATTGATTATCGTTTATTTTGGTCCAAAATTTCAATAATAAATATATTTATGGATCTCTATTATTCAGTGCTTAGTGGACCTACACACAAATTTGAAGCGCAAGTCGGATACACTGTAATTTATGGTCCTGAATGACGTCATCCGGAACTTGCTCGTCCGCCATATTGATGTTTTTTTTAAAAAACATAAATTTTGTCGAATACATTTTTCCAATGTACATGTGTACCGAATTTTAGCTAAATTCAAAAGTGGTAATGACTATACATACATAAAATTGGCCAGTAAAAATCATTTTAGAAAGTGTCACTATGAATCATGAATCATTGCATTTCTTGAAAACGGCAATACTCATACATATATTACCTCAAATGTAATGGTCATTCAAAAGCACAACGCGAGGTCACATAAAAAAGACATCAAATCGTACCGACATTAAAAATATCAAAATTATCAGCGACAAAAAGAAAGCTAATGGATTTATCATTGAATATGATAGCGTTAGCAGACTTGCTAGAGAACCTGAGAAGGACATCCCTGTTAAACAAGAACTTAAACTCAATAAAATGAAATGGAAACCCCTGTAATAAACTGCGTCGGCCATAGCACAGGCAATCAAGATCTATTCAGTATGTCTAAAGGACCCTATGATATTCCACTGAATTCCTTCAAAATTTTGATCCTTCTGGTGTGAACATCTTGCTTGACGTTGTTAACCAATCCTGGTTTGATAAGGATACCTGACATATGGAGAAGAGATACCATCATTCCCAATCCTAAACCTACCAGTGATATCACATCCTTCAGACCTTTTAGTTTCACTTATCATATGGCTAAACCTTTCGAAAGACTTGTGAAAAATAGGCTCTATTGGTGGATCAAAAGAAACAACATCCTTCCCACTAACCAAGATGGCTTCAGAGCTGGAGATCACCGGAAGACCATATTGCTCATCTAATTTCAAGATAGTTGGAACAATTCTAGACTAAAAAATCTATATACTTGTCACTTTGTTTGACTTTGCCAGAGCTATGGACATCGTCTGGAAAAAGCGTTCCAAACGTTTCTTCGAATAGATCTGGAAGCACGGCTAAAATCAGATTAAACCATACCTTATCCAAACTCAAAACTTTCAGACAAGGTCTCCCTCAAGGCAGTGTTTTATCTCCCATTCTTTTCATCTTCTGAATCCCCAATCTGAACTCAGCTATTTCTCCAAACTTCAATCGCAATATTTTTGCACCTGACCTCATAGTTTCCAGCAGAGCCAAGAAATTCATGCAAAGCGCTACGAACGAGATCTTCAAATGGGCCGACAATTGGAATATGAAGCTTGCACTTGATAAATGTGAAACCTTTCTCATAACTTATTGGGGCAAGAAGCAAATGCTGATATCAATCTTTTCATTGGTCCTGACAAAATCTAAACTGTCTAATTTGCCACCTTCTTGGGCATCACCTTAGACAGACTGCTTAACTTCGGTCATCATGTTAACAACATCTCTATCAAATCAAACAAGATACTTAAGCAGTTAAAGCACTTGCCATCAGAAGTTGGGATGCTAACACCAATATTCTTCGTTCGGTTTACACTTCATATAACAGAAGTCGGATATGCTGCGACCTCCCACATTGGGAAACTTGAGCGCATTCAAAACAAAACTGCACGTATCATCGCGGTTGCCGTTTAGAAACCAACACCAAAGACTTGACTAACGAATCTCGCCTTCTCCCATTAGGTAAAGCAAAAGCCATTAACATGAAACATCTTTCAGAATTAATGCTGTCTACTTTTGGAGGAATATCGACCTGAAGATAGCCATTGATTTGGATATACTGATTTTCTTAGGGAAAATCAACAGCTCATCGAGACAAACCTTTCTACAGCAGCACAAATCAAAAATTTGACAAAAAAGAACCCATTACTGTCCAAAACTCCAAAGCCCAAACCACCATCCAAAATCTCTTTCTCCAAATTTGGACTGGCGGCTCTGTTGTGGAGAATACTGGTCAAGACGGTGGTAGCTATGTGATGTATAGAGGTAGTTCCAAATCACGGCTGGCAAGTTCAGATCTGGTTTTTGAGCCGAATTGGCTACCATCCTCTTGCCCTTCAAGACATCAAGCAAAGTAATCCACCTCCAAACTCGATCCCCTTCCTCACTGACAGCAAATCAACCATTGATAGCCTTTTTAGTGGTCCACATTCTACCAACACAATCTTAAACATCCTGCAATCCTCAACAACACTGAAATGCTGTTCCAGTAGATCCCTTCCCATGCGGAATCGATGGAAATGAGGAATCTGACATTGTTGTAGGAGAAGCTACCAATCTTTATCAACTGCATGGCTCTCCGTTCCCAAATTAATGTCTACAAGGACAAAGGCAAAAACAGTAACTCGCGCAAAGCACAGGACATTACCAGTCCTCCAATGCCTATCTTGCCGGTATCAATAAAATCCAACGCCTAAATTGTTCCTACTACAATACATTAGAAACTACCTCACTGCTCCCTCTACGATTATGAGAGAACTACTACATATCCTGGGTTCACCGATTTCCCACAACATCTTCCAAAACAGACTCGCTAACCTTATTAGATTCTTGAACTGGACGGGGTACTAGCCCTGCAACTGCTCGGCCAGAATCTAGAAAGAGAGATCCCATAAAGGCCAAGCGGGTACAACATTTTGTCATACCAATGACACATTGTTAGGCCACTTCGGGCGACACCTTATTCACCGAGTGAGAGTTTAAATGATCGTTTTTGGAAGTTTTCCGAAGAAAAATCGTCTCTTTACTTGCAGAGCTGTAGTTAATTATCGTTTCTTCAGAACATTTCTGGCCACTTAACTCAGCAGAGTTTGTACATTTTTGTCAAGATTTTCAAAATATAGTCAATGGAGGAAGTGATTATTTATATTTTTTACTCACTTTAAATCGTTTTTATTATTGTGTAAGTCAAGCTTTAATTTCAATATCCCTTTACATAATTTATTTAATTAATTCAACAAATAAATCATAAGATAAATGACTTTTTATGATCTAAAAACAAAATGGTTAATGGTTAATCCTATATTGACTAATAGCGGACTTGACTTACACGTGGGTTTGTATTCTTAATTCAAAACAGTTGTTACCTGAACGTGTATTCCTAATTTCAGTGACCATATGGCATAACGAAAAGACTTTTGTTTTAGTAGTAAATTATGTAATTTAGATAGGTACTATATAAGATACATAAAATGGAAATTCTGTTATTAAAAACAAAAACTGAACACATTGATAAGAAAGAAATGATTACATTTTAGAAAAAACAATTTCCAATAATTCAATTTATTAAAGGCCATGAAAACCTTTACTTGGGTACCTAGAAATAAGTAGTATTCTTATTATATTGGGATAGATAATATGTTATTTCAGAATGAACAACATATTATTTTGGAGATGCCTTATAGGTTTGAGATGATTGAAGATCAATACGTACCTCTGCTTGGAGCAGGCACACTCCATGCGGAAAGGAAAACATAATTATAATTTTGTTTTAACCTATTAGAAATTCTAAATGTTTCTTCTATGTATACAATTAAAAATAGAAATTAACAATTAATGTAAGCATCCAATTAATTTAATTACACAAAACAGAAATATACCAACTAATTAGAACATAAATTGATAGTACTCATTGGAAACATATTAGGTTAATTTGTGCATTCACTAAAACCGACATATAAGTCGTCACACTATGTAGAGTTACATACCTAGTATTAGCATCAGAATTTTTAGACGCAACTTAATATTTACCTACAATTACTTTTTTTAATTTTATAAATTCTATCCATTAATTGCAAATAATGACATTATTATATACTTGATTATATAACTTGATCTGTTTTGATGAATGATAAATTTATATAAGTAATTAAGAGATTTTGCATTTTAAAAATTTAATTTAAATGATATTATTTATTAATGCTAAACATGTATTTTATAAGTAATTTTGTTTACTTCATTAGGTGTTTTATGAAACACGTTTTTTAGGATAAATTTGCAAAATTGTAATATAGTAATTTTTAAACGGGAGCCGTATTCAATGACCATGATGTTTTAGAAAAACTATTGTAATTGTAAGTCAATGTTTTTAATCCAACAAAATATTTCATATTATTCCTTATCTTAGTAACATTTCGTGATTCAAAAAATGTGCAACTATCCGCTTTAGAAATTATTGTTTTTGCTCTTCATGTATGTAGACTAGTTAATGGCTTAGAATGAATAAATTTGTCATTTTCAAATTTTACTTGCCCAAAAGACAGTGAATATAGATCATGGCTGGTAGTTGCATATTGTGTGTTTCTTGAATATTTATGAGTGTCCCAGCAGAATATTTTTTTAATCAAATATTTTTGTGTTTTATGCATGAGTACAAATATATCAATCTGTTTTTTTTAATAGACAGTGGGTAATTCTTAATTTGATTCTTTTAACATCAATGTTACTCTCGAATAAATATGTAATTTTGATTTTAAAAGCAAAAGTGTTGCCAGACCCCTGATAACGAAATTATGACAACATAAAACCAAACTTGTTATACAAAAGATACCAAAAGATTAGAGAAAGGTTAATTTCTTTTTTGGTTTAATAAACCTCTGAAACCTTATAAACTTATAAATCTTGTAAACTTCTAAACCTTTTAATAACAAAGACTCAACAAAGACCAATTTTTAAAGGTTAGATTCTATTTTTTATTGAAAATTAAAATAATTTATTGAAACCAAATATCCCGTATTTAAGCCTGTGAAATATCGTCTTCGCCAGTTATATTTTTTCTGGTAACGAACAGAAAAAAAGCTATGAAATTACACATACCTACCAGGTAGATTAGTTAAAATTTAAAAGAGAGCTAGGGATTTCTATTTAAACCCGGTGTCCCACAATTCTTTGCAATTTTATTTAAAGATTAAATAGACAACATTTTACACCACAATGTGTTATTCTAATTTAAATTTCTATGCTTGTATGGTGCCTATTAATGACTAACACGGTATGATTAGCACGCAAATTGTAGTAATCAGACAAATTAGACAAAACTCATAGGTAATCAAACTTTCTTAATTGATTTTATGTTAAATATAGGTTGTAGAAAATTAGTATATTTTTTGAAAAAGTTATTAGTAGTTATTGAGGTATAGATCAAGAATTCAATAAATAAACCAAGGTCATTGGAATAAACATACTAAAATTAAAATTATAATCTGGCAGGCCTTCAACATAGCTAACATCATATGATTGGAAATAATCTAACCAAGAGAAATGTAAAATGGCTTCAACAATTTAAGATCAAATCAAAAGTATGTGAGCATTTGCATCTTGTTGCATACCAAAACTGAAGCATGATAAGATGTTAAATCAAGCTTGGTGATTGAAGGTACTATCTAGTCCATCCACAATTATTAACATTCCAGTCAGAAATGGGTTCTCCGAAAACTGAAAAAAGTTTCTTCTGACTTAGTTCAAATTTATTCACCAATGTGAGTACTAAAATCCAAAACGGATGAATTTTGATTTAATTATTAAATAAAATATACAATTTTAAATTTTATATGTACGCATTATTAAACATCATTATAATTATAAGAAATATTAAACATAAAAACGTATCTCATTTTTTAATAATGAATTATTCATTCTTTACTTTAAATTTCATTATTTTATCATCTAATTATTTTATCATTTATAGATACAAACTAATAAAATTAAATTAACCAAATAATTGCTTGTTTACAAATGCAACTTAATAGTAAATACATTTTACTAGGTAACGCATCTCATAAGATTTTAGGTAAATTTTACCTTTTTCTTTTTAAACTGTTTATTGTGAGTGACTATTTAATAATCATTTTACTTAAATATAAATGTTTTTTTCATGTTAATGTTTTTTAAATTGAATATATTAAATATCATATATAGAATAAAATCTTTGCTGCAGCAAACATACAAAATTAAAAAATATATTAAATGTATATTAAAATCTGTTAAGTCTTCATCATAGAAATGAATATTATCTAACAAAAGATGTGCAAAAATATATGACTTCAATATAAAAACAACCTCTTCAAGATCATATCAAAACTACGTAATTATGTGCATCTTGTTCTACACCCATGCTGATGCATGATAAGATGGCCAGTCAAGCTTGGTGAGTGAAGTAGTATCTAGTTTATCCGAAATTCAAAAATCAAAATCCATGAAACAATTCAGTCAGAAATGAAAAATGTAAAGTTATTTAAATGCAAAACAATAACAAGAATATGGTGCGCCACTTGGGACCCTCAGCGGTGAGTTTCAATCAATTTTATGTGTTATTATTCAAAATTTAAAAGGCCAAAGAAGCTCTAGTTGAATTAAAAGGTACATCAAAATCAACTTTAGAGATGGTGGAATCATTATATTTATATCAACAATGCATATTCCTTATATAAGAAATGTAATGGCAACTGTTGATTGAAGAACCAATATGACAAATGATACCAAAAATATCATAATTGTGCATTTTATAAGAAATGTTATTAAGAACAACTACATTACAGCAGTTTTTTGTAAGTCTATCAGAACTATTAATACTAAATCTGTTGATTAAAATAGTTAATGTTCTGGGAAAGTTGATAGAATTTGGTGTAACAGTTTGACTACAAAATCTATCATTATTAGTTTAGTTATAAAACAGAATACTGTCCATATTATGAATCTGTTGTAATTAAAGTGTTCATCACTAGCCAAAATGAATGACAATTGGAGCTATTGTTATTACTAATGATTTTAAAGAAAGCTTTATGTACATCTTGTTTATCTGTAGTATCAAAGAAATCATCATAAGATTTTAATAAACAAATAATATCCTTGATGAAACTTAACCTGATAGAACAATCTGAATTATTGGAATTTAAATAAATATTGATATTAAGAAAGTTGAACTTATTAAAACCCTTTTAAGATTATTGTTAATTTAAAGATGGTAGCTTATTTCATATAGGTTTTGAGGGTCATTGAATTATTTTTTATATCTCATAAAATAGTGAATATTTGGGGTTTTTAAGGAATGTTTTTTTTATAGATTTTCACCAATAATTTAATAATTTGATAATGATATCAAACTTTAAAATATACTTAAAACCAATACCCTGCTTTGGGGACATATAAAAATTCGCATCTTTAGTAGTTTAGTAGTTTTCATGAATTTGACATCATTTGTTGTATAATTAACCAATTTTAAAGCGTTTTTTGTATTCTGTCTTATTTAATATCTAATCAGACTACAAAATAAAGTTTAGTAAACATTAAACTTTGCCAAAAATATTACAGCAGTGAGACAAAAAACACCCCCAATTGCACCTATAATTCTAGAATGTTCGTTCACAAAACCTACTGATGACCAAATAAACTGCAGTGCAAAATATTTAAGGGAAAATTTTTATATAATAAAATTATAAAATTAATTTGATATTCTCTTTAAATTGATACAAATCAAAAAAAATAATCTTCACGAGCAGTTTCATTAATAAATTTGTTAGCTATAAATGACCTAAATATGAATATAATCTGTATTATAAGTACCTACCTACTATTATTTAAATTTGCCTAAAATAAATTATTAATAGATGACATTATAATTAATATTATTTATGCATTAACAGACATAATTAGGGTGTAATTTATGTAGGAGAAAACAAGTGATTGTAATATTATTACATAAATCAATAAAAATGAGTTATTAAATATTTTTAATATAGGTAGATATATCTCATAATTTTTTGGCGATTTTATACCGGGACGAAATAAATAAATTTGTAATTTTAAACACACTTGTGACTTTGACCTTGGTTTTAAAATCATTTATAATACATAAATTGAAAATTTTGTAGACACTAATTAGCTTTTATTTATATGATCGTCAAACTTCAAAATCACATTTCCAGAAAGTATTAAAATTTAATAGACGAGCATAGAAATGTTATCAATTCAATGGTCGATTTTGAGTTATAAAATGTAGGATCTGCCTTTTTTTATTTGTGAATTGCTAATAGATAGTGATTAATAATATTGAATTTATATGTTTAGGGAATAAATGATGACATTTATTAGTTTTTTGAAAAAATTCTAATTACACAATTTTCAATACCACCTGCTTTTATTTGAAGTGTAGTATTGATTTTACCATTAATGTGTGAAATTGTTTATGATAAAAATACATTGAAGTTCAAGAGTATCTTAACCTTTGGTCAAATAAATCGCTTATTTTCTGTATATAAAGACTTAAAACAGGTCAGTTATATATTATTCTCTTAGGAATGTGATAACAAATGTAGGTTAAGTTACTTTTATTTCAATTTTCTTAAACTTAAACAATAGTTTTTTATAGTTAATGCAATAAAATCTCCTAAATAGTTCTGATTGAATAGTAAATAATTACTATTTTTATACTAAATTATTTTGGTGGTCATGTTCGGTATAATAACTTTCAACTAAAATTATGAATTTTGTAGTTCCATGAACATTTACAAAACAAACAAAAAATAAAACTAATTTTTAACAATAAATAGCTCAGAGCAGTTTCAAACCACACAGAGCTGGACAAAAGTATCCGTCTCATCTATTTAAATTAAATAAGAAGTTAACTTCTTCTTTTTTTTTAATCTGGACTTCTGTTTTAAAAAACTTTAAAAACGAAAAAGCATTGGACATTTTTTTATAAAACTAAGTTTAATTATGTGTTTTATGTTGTTTTTTATTATGTAAATTAAGTAAAATATGTAAATTATACATAGGTTGGTTGTTATAGATTACATTTTATTTATTATTTGCTTTTCAAAGTAAATAGCCAACCCACCCATTGATTGCACATGCTGAAAAAAGGTTTGCAATACCTTATTGTTTACTGAATATATAGTCGTAGAAACAGATATGGGTGGAGGGGCAAGTAGATATGAAAAGGGGGTAGATATAGTATGGAGAGGAAACCATACACCCGCTGGCTTCTTCCTGTTAACCAATGCTCCCACGCCATACCATATCTGTCAACCCCTAGGATTTCTTTCTTCCCGTGGATCAATAGGGCTGAAAGTTGAAAATATTCATCAACAGAATTGTTTTTAATATATCGATTAAGTTGAGCGAACTAGGGGTCGATGACCATAGAACTTTTTAATTAAAAAAAACAAGAGAATTTGGCCAAACAGGTGCCAAATTTCACGCAAACCGGTTTGCTCATTTTTTCAACAATTTTGAAATAAAATTTGACATTTTAGTTTCTGTGAATTTGAGTTGAATTCTATCACTTGGATGTGTAATAGAGCTTGGAAATCGGAACCAGAAATACAATATGTTATAAAAGAGGATTTATTTCTCCCTAGGCTGTGATACTAATAGTCATATGTAGAAACTATTTTTATATTATTTTTTTATATGGTAGATTAATAAGGTATAAGATTATTTAACCAAAATAGAAGAGTACCCATTACTGTTTGTTCAGCGCTGTAGTTTGGTCTCAACCACCATAAATACTCTAAGAAGAAAGATTATAGTTTTGAAACAATTAAAATGTATTTCTCCTACAAACTGCTAGCTTTAGATATTTAGTATGATTGAATTAATTTTTAACATTTTTGGTTGGAGATTTTATGGTTTATATTTATTTCAGAATATATATATATACGTGTAGATATTTTTTGTACATAAACTTTGTAGAGTACACAAAATATAAAGACTTAAATTTGCTCTTAATTTTTTTTTAAATACGATAAATGATGAATAGACAGAATTTGTTTTGAATTTCTTAAAAAATAATAAACACTAGCAAATCAGAATACTTCTCAGAATCTTCTATAAACGCTACATCTGTTTGTAATTTCTTTTATTTCAGTTTTAACTCAAATGGCACACGGATTTTTATGATACCATATTTTGATCTTTGTCAGAACAATTATCTCTCAAAAAGACATTTTTCTTTGCTATTTTGCTGTTAAAATGTTTCAGATTAAGCTGACTACAGCTCTGACACTAATTGGCTGCTTTATTGCCAATGGACAAGTTTGGGGCAATTTGTATTCATATTCGGTGATAAACAAAGCTTTGGTCACTGTTAATCCACACATGAAAATGCATACATCCCTGATGGGATCCATGTTATTTGGATTTACCTTATTTTTTACCATTTTAATGGCTCCTTTAATGCAGTACATCACAGTCCGAAGGCTATACGTTATTGGAATTGCTATCTACACGATTGGTCCGCTGATTAGTGCTTTTATTAGTGACCTTCATTTCTGGTATCTCACTTATATCATTCCTATCACTATGGGAGGGGCATCCACTTGTATTCTGTCATATGCCATTGCAGCTCGATGTTATCCTGATAATATTTGTGCCAGTAGCACTTTTGTTAGTGTGGGCACCAGTGTATTTGCTTTCATAACGCCTTTGATATGGCAACTAGTGTTAAGCAATTGTAACAATGATATTCAAAAAAGTTTGTTGATTATTGCCGGCTACCATGCCAGTTTTATTTTCTTTACCCCTTGTTATCCAGACTGTCTAATTAGCAAACAACTTACACCATCAAATTCCACCAATCTTTCTAATGTTCCAGCGAAGCACTGGAAATCTGCCGTGTCCATGCAGATGGGTAGCATGATTAGTCTCCAATACATTGACAAAGTTGACAAAATAGATCATCTCTCTTTAGGTTCTGGTAATTTGGGTATTCGACACAATTCTATAAAATCTTCACCCAGTCTTTTAGCAGATATTGAAGTTGTTAAAGAAATTCCACCTCCAATGAGAGGTCATCCTCTATTGCTTGCTCTGCGTAAAAAAAGATTTATTTTCTGGTTGGTGGTTAACATGATTCACTTCTCAGTAAACGGTGTAATCTATGTTCATCTTACAAGATATGCTACTTCATTAACAGATAGTCGGTGGGCTAGTAGCACATGGTTTATGCTCTCACTGGCAATCGGAGGGACAATTGGTAAAATTCTGTGTGCTGTTTTAGTTGAATTACACAATGCCTCAGTTATTTTCTGCGATCAAATTAGTCTCATCATGTTTGGTGTTGGACTATGCCTATTGGGACTTTTGAATTTTGCTGAAAACGTTTCTTTAATATTATTTGGACTCTACGTGGCATGCTTCATAATAGGTCTTGGTGAAGGGCCAATATGGTCATTGGCTTATGCGGCAACATATGTAACCAGCTATCCTGTAACAGATCCCGGAGTATTTTGTCTATTTTGTTGCTCCATAGCTGTGCCGTATTGCCTGGGAGGTCCTATTGGAGAAGCCATTTACAAAAGCACACAATCATATCAATTAGCATTCTACATAGCAGCATTTGGCTATCTCTTGGCCGCAAACGTAATCTGGTTTATTCCACCGGTGAATGAAACATCATTAGATCATAAAGAAAATAATGTAGTCGACGAAATCAAATTAACTCCAAATCTTAAAAAGCGTTTAGCGGTCATGACAAATATATCAGGTAGTAATCCTGAAAGCATTGGATTTAGTTCTGTAATTGAAGAAAAGGTAGAAATGATCTCTTCTGAAGTTACCTAAATGAATTTTTATAACACATTAAATCTGTTTCGATATTAAGCATTTAAGTATTTCCCCAAGCTGATATCCAATAGAACGTTCATAAGATATGCTTCGTAATATAGAGTAAACTTTCTATTTGTAAAAATATAATTTGTTTAGTTCACCTCTCTTTCTAAAGAATGACGATAGTGGTGGTCAACAATAATTCTGTGAATTAATTTTTATGAATTGCACTTTATTTTTCTATTTAGTTATATTTATTGATGCACCTCATCATTCATTTTGTTGTTAGTCTTTCATCGATAATATCATAGTTATGTTATCTATATTTTTTGTATTTTATTTAAGCTTCAGTGAGAAAGCTTTTTTAAATAATTTATAGTCATTTATGTACATATTTCATGTACTTTATATGTATTCTTCGGTATTTGTTTCTACAATATTATGTCAATTCATCCCTAATTTACATAATGAAATTGTTATGTCATGGTGTTTAGGTACCTATGTGTTGATAACACTAACAAATGTACATATATACGTGTATATGTACATATTCTGCGCTTTTTATTATTTATTGATTTTTGTAAAAACGATTAGTAATTTTATTTAAATCAATTGCAAAATAAAATTATACATAGTCAAAAAAATTCAACTGCGTATTATGATGACCAACGTTTTGCTTGAAGAGTTTGTTAAAAAATGTTAAACTAAGTTAATTCTACATTTCAACGGACTATGCTGGTTAAACAAATTTATCAAATTTTAATTACATTGCTATGTTATTTTGTAAGGTGCACAATCTCATAAATTCTACATTTGTTTTAAAACAAACATCCAAACAATAGTTACTCGATACATTTCAAAAAAATATTTGTAGGGGCATTTAAAGATACAAACTGATACTATAAAAATATCCGACGGATTCCAATGAAAATTTGATTCGGAAATATTTTGCTAAAGATCGATAATTGTTACCGGCAGAATTATTTTATATCGGAAAAGTTTTAATTTGTCAAAAATTTTAATAAGTCGTATTTTCTGTTAGAGATTTAGTACAAATATATTTTCTTTCTGAAATTTGTGTCGAAAATTTTACTTATCGTATTTTTTTCTAAGACAATTATGTATTTTAATCTGATAACAATCTTTCGGACGTACAGTTTCACATAGAAATCTATTTTCAATTTATTTGATAATACCTATAGCTTTAAATCGCTTAGAAATTTACGATAACTAACAGCTGAATCTGAGTATATTGATTCCAGAGTATTTTATTAATAAGTATGCGAGATAGAACGTACTAATTTTGAAATAGAAATTAATGCTCTAAATCGAATTTACTAAATGTAAATTTAAACTAGAAAACCTAATAATAGAATAATAAAACATTAATATCTTATCTGAGTAACAATTTCAGTTTTCAAAATTTGTTTATTAGTTATTTCGTCGCTGCTTTGTCATTTATTCTAAATAAATGTCTAAACAAAAGTTAAAAAAGATGAATTTGGATGATGACACAATAATAGCATTGAAAGTGGTTTATAAGCCTGAAAACAAGTTATGAAACTTTGAGAACATTCTTAGGCTTTATGTATATTGTCATTTTTTATTTTGGATTTGATAATCTCATCCGGCTCTAGCTAACTCTATCCACTTCTTATTAAACAAAGTTTCGTTCAATGTTTTTTCTTACATATAACATGATTTTTTTTTAGTTTTTAATTACTACAGGATGTTCAAATGTTTTGGCTTTTTCAAATGTTTCATCCTTAAAAATTTAACTTCAGATTCTGTGAAATTTGACACAGTTGGCCATTTTGGTTATCATGCCAAATTTTGACAGTGGCTAAAATCGTGTTATGCTAATTTTTAACTTTTCATTGTAAATTAGTCAAATAAACTATGAAATCTGAACGAAAAAATAATTTAATTTAAAATCTATTTTGTTCACCATAAAAAGTGTTATAACAATATATAAACAGTCATCTGACATGCTCAAAATGTCCTCGTCGGCAGTAATTCATTCAGATAATTTCCCTAAAATCTACCTAAAAATAAGTTTAACACGAGTTTTGGCCATAGCCATTAGGTTTATACAAATTTTAAAAGGAAAATTTGAAAAACAAAACGCCAAATGATTTGAAGTTAACCTTTTTAAGTACAATCATTTGAAAGAGTAAAATAAATATTTGAACACCCGAAATATATTAACATTTTTTGAGTCATGTATGTATATAATTATTACAAAAAAAATCTATGCAAAATGGAATTCTCACATCGGTACCTATCGGTTATGTAACCTTTTTATAATATGAACATTTAGTGAAATTTATACCACAGTTAAAACTGAACATTTTCAGATATTATTTCTTGAAAGTTTGACAGTTTAATTTACAATTAGGTTGCATTTTATACCTATCATCTAATAAATATTTTAGATTTAATTAAATTTTATATTTATTTGTAAAGTTCATTTTAGTACTTTTCCATTATAGATTCAATGTACCTAATTGTTGTTATAAATTATGTAATTGCCAAGAGTTTATTTTATAATAATAAATTTAATTGACACTTTTCATTTTTTTCTGTCTATTAGTCACAAATAAAACTGGAATCTATGTGTGAATGTATGAAATCGTAGATAATTGTATCATTATTAATTAAATGATTATTGGTGAAGCATAAAATTCATTTTTTAGGACTTGATATCGACATCTGTCCTAAAATAATTCTAAATAAATTTACTGATTGTCATGTAAATTTTCAAATTGTTCAACTTCTCTCTTTTTATCAGCTTGTAAAATCTACAGAGAAAAAGCAACATTGTCCACATTTTACTCACCATTAAAACACGTTATTTAGGTCCTTATCTTAAAGTTTAAATTCGAAACCATTTTATTTCGTAGGTACTTTTAATATTTTTAAACTATTTTTGGTAAACCTTAATGGAAGCATAAATTTTAGATTTTTAAGAACGGTTCCAATTTAAAAAATATCATAGTGACTGACTCTAGCTTTGGCTTTAGCTTTGACAACACATGTGAGATCATTTTCAGGAGATATTTTTTAAAGGTCAATGACTTGATGAAACTAACTGCTAGTCACCTTTTTAGATAATTTCAAGAATTTTGAAAAAATATCATGATCAAATCTAGCGCTCATGTTAAAGTACAAAATTAACGAAAAAAGGCTATTGTGATTTCATGCTTTATTAGAGCCAACTTACTTTTAAACTAATTCATAAAAGATCTAATGAATTTCCTTTTATGATATAAAATTTTTGCAGAAGATTTTTTTTCAGGTGTGATCACTAGGTATTTTTAATATTTTGTAAATATACCTATTTACATACATATTGTCTAAAGAACAATATGCTTGTTTCTGATAAATATTTCCTTTGTTTAATATTATATACATTTTGATGCATTTTACTAATAAAAATTAAGGTTTTTTACATATCAGCATAGTATAATTAAATATTTTGCACAAACTTATAAGATAAATTAAATATAAACATTGGGTATACTTATTTTTTATACATACAGGGTGAGCCAAAAGATGGGCCGAATTTTGTGTATTTTAAAGAATTTTATTTTATGTACAAATAATTAATTCAA
>JAUYWI010075976.1:0-13751 GCA_034780595.1 Parotoplana pacifica
AGCTCATTGAACAAGGAGGTGACCAGCTGAAACATCGAGGACATTAAAAATTATTTGTACGTAAAATTTTGATAATCCTGTTGAATCTTGTACTAATGTTGAATTAATTATTTGTACATAAAATAAAATTCTTTAAAATACACAAAAATTCGGCCCATCTTTTGGCTCACCCTGTATATATATTATATGCTTTTAAACTAGAAAGTCCTTAAAGTCTGACTGTGGCTCTAATCAGCTCAATATCTCATTATGTATTCTAAAGAGAATTTTCTATCTTTCTAATACGATTATATTGGTTGCAAAACTCCAAATTAATATGCCTATACCTGTTCTGAGAGGTAGTGGAAGCTATTTCACAACGTCTGTGGGCATATAAATAATATTGTTCCTAGAAACTAAATAGAAGAAATCGAAGTGATTAAAGCCACATGTTCTCCTCAATTAACTGGCAAAATAGCTACCAGCAACTCCAGGAATCATTATGGACCACGTTGACCTATATCTAGTATAATCAATAAACATTTTGAGTTAAGAATGTGGCTTCAATCAGTTCTATATCTCATATTAGTGTCTATCTAGGGACAATAGTATATGCACCTTTTATTTTTTATTGAGTTAATTGGTGCAATATTCTGGCCCCTAAACCTGATGAAATAGCTATCTTTTGTTGTTTTTGCCTCAGTTACCGCATCCCTTCTGGATCCCACCAATGCGACCGGACCTTCTTCAGAAATACCACAGTCGCCTCTGATTCAGCACCTTTGGATACTCAATGTTTTCTCTGTCTCCCTCAGCAACTTTTAGCGCGCACACGCCCCAAGAGGGTGCTTGCCATCGATCTCGCCAAAATTCTTACATAAATTGTCAACACTAGCACAATTCATTACTGATAGTATTTTGTCTTGGGGCAGTGGCCGGATCTGAGCTGGGCCATTTCTGTCAGACGAATCGTCTTGACCTTCCCGCGTAAATCCTCTGCGCTCTATCATCCCGGATTGGCTGCCACCTACTTCTCTTCATAGCTTCGTAGCAACTGGGAACATGTTCTTGATCCTGTTTTTTATCCTTGTTAGCTTCCTTGTCTGCCTCTTCATTACCCAGTGTTCCAACATGCGCTGGTGTTCACCGTATCTAGATGTTGCATTCACCAATCTTCCAGGTTTTCTAATTCTGTTATTATAGAGGCTCTACCCGACTTCAGATTCTAAATTGATGCTTGACAATCTGTGAAGATGACTACAGACTTCCGTTTCTTTCCTCCAATACCACAAACGCATTCTCATTGCCCTTACTTCCGCTAAAAAAAGAACTGAAAAATTTACCAGCTGCTTCCTTTCTCACATATTTCTCTTTATTCTACTTGAAAATAACTGCTGTACTGCCACCATTGTCTGTTCCCTTCATAACAGAATCATCCGCGTATATAACTATCTCCGTATCGCCTATCTCTTCCATTATCTTCTTTTCCATTTTCTCCCTCTTTGTTCATATTCCTTGATCTCCACATTCTTCTTATCCATCAGGATTTCCCATGCTTTTCGTTGGGCTAAATAAAGTTCACTTCTGGCCATTTTGGTCATTGATTCTGTCTTCGTTTTCGCAGGTTCTTTTAATCCTTTGCTGATCTTAAACGTTTTCTCAAAATCTTCTTTCCATGATTCTCTTTACTGAAACACATTGAGTTTTCATAACATACAAGATATCGGTCTCTAGGATCTAACTTCCAGTAGCTCTAAAAACAACATAGGCATTTTTGGGAATAAAAAAGGCAATAGAATGATAGAAAATTGTCTTAGTAAATGAAATCTTGAGTCGATTGGAGGTATATTCAAACTAATGGCGGTATTCCTTCCTGTTACTGATGGCAAGCATTCTTTCCTGTTACTGATCGAAAAATTTATTTCTTGTTAGTTTAATTGAAAGTATTATTTGTTGTTACAATGGCAAGTATTCCTTCCTGTTACTGATGCAACTATTATTTCCTGTTATTTGTCATTAGGCAAGTATTCCTTATTGTTATTGATGTCAAGTGTTCTTCCTGTTATTGATGTCAAGTATCCCTTCCTTACTGATACAAATATTATTTACTGTAAGTAATGGCAGGTATTCATAACTGATATTGATGTAAAGTGTTTGTAGTATTAATATTTTCTATTTCAAGATATCAGATTTTAAATATAAAAAGTGCATTTTCCAATTTTGTCCAAATTTCAATATTTTCAGAGAATTGTTCCGTGATCTTAGAGGATCGGACCAAAAAATATATTTAACGATCTACAAGAAAATCTGGTAAACTGATGCCAAATTTCATGCAAATCGGTTGGGGCATTTTTTAATAATCTGAGATTAAACGGGGTGGCTCAACTCCCTTTTTACGAAGGGGAAAAATATTTGAAAATGGCTAAATGTACCTCACCAATTGGCATAAAATTTAATATTTGTTTACCATTCTCTCGGAAGTTATAATGTAAAAAATTTAAATTCCAGAGTAAATGCCTAACTACAAATTTTGTGTAAAAATAGATCATTATGAAAATCCTATTGTGCACTAAGAATCTAAAAAAAATCATAAAATATGAATTAATAGTCCAAAATTCATTAATTTTTATGTATCCATTCTTTATCTGATCTGGCAAAACCTTTTTTCTCACTGTTTATTTTAGCGCATAAAATCATTTCAAAAGCCACCATTAATAACTTAGAAACGAATAATAAACAATTTTAAATAATTTAGAGACATTAACTGAGCATAAACATCAATTAAAAAAACAATATTTACAGACCTAGCCCTGCTAAAAATAGTGACCAGGAACCAGATATTAAATGAAGAACCAAATCTTCTGATACGTTATTTGCAATAAACATTAAAGTCTATTAGGTAGGTATGTCAAATGGGTTTTAGGAGCAATTCAGTGATTTTTAGCTGTAAAAAATCAATATCATTTAGTAAAAAAATCTAAAATCAAACCTTTATTATTTTAATCAATAAATGCAAAATTTCTGCTTAATCGGACATTGAGAAGTAAACAAACTAAAAATGGCTAAATTTCATGACTTGATAACGTAATAGCCAAGGCCCAGTAGGTATAAATAAATTCTAAAATAGAAATCTTCCTCATTTGACAATGGGGCATTTGTACCAATTGGTAAAGAGAAGTTTGGAGGTCCCCCAGTCAACCAAGGATTTAAAAAATTAATGTACATAGCTATCACAAAAGGAATGTATAATACTTATTAATTTGTAAACAATGTCATTGAAAACCTGTTTCATAAAATATGTCAAATAGATTGGAAAATATACATAAAAACATTCATTTTTTTGTTATAAAAACTAACAACTACATAGCATGTAAACCCTATAGAGAAATACTGTATCCTAATTTGAAAATAAAGACAGAAAAATTAATTACAGTTCTATGTAGATGTGAAAGAAAACAACATTCAACATTTCGGCTGCAGTTGGCTCCAGTTGTGGAATGTAAAATGAAACAACCATTTTCTTATAATTAGACAAGGGAAATAGTGCTGTAATTGAGAAAATGTTCAATGTAACGTGTCAATTTTAGTATCTGATAAACAAAAAATAGGAAGATTATTGGAATGCAGACGTAGTTTTAGCACAAGTGTTCAACAGGTCTTTACATTTTCCTCACGTGGAAAAGCAAAAGCTAAATATCACATTAAGTTTCCATATACAATGTTGGGCAACACCACAACTAGTTTGACTAGTCATACCTGAGCGTTGATAAGATTGGTATACACTACCTACCTGTGGTAAGATGTAATTGATTCAATATGCATAAAAAGCATACAAAGCTAGGAATAGTAGCCTTTTATGTATTATGGACATACTTTATCAAATGCATACAGACAGTCGGGTAGTTGGAAAGGATTATCCTAAAAGGTAACTAGTCTAGGAATTGACTTGGGGTTATCTTAACTAACTAAACTAACTCCATTGCATTAGCTATATAGCATGAAATAGCTCACTAGAATTAAAATCATAGGTAACATAAAGTATTGCTATGGATGGGATTTTTGCATTTGCTATGGTAATAAACAATTTACCAGACAACTACACATGAGTCATTTTAGGCAGCACAGATCTTATTACATATAGGAAAAAGATGAATTGCCGATAGTTATTGATAACATATGTACATGGCCGGCCAAATGACTACTATTGAGATAAAGAAGACCAACCAATATAATGTATTTCCTTCTGACAGTGTAGATTTACTTTTTCCTAGTATAGTGGATTACTTGTTATAATCACAACAGTTGTCTGATAAATCAGTTTAGACTTTCAGGGAGCCAGAGAGCGCACACAAGATAGCTGCGCCATTTCCTTCCAGGTAACATACACTTACTTCTATTACCAGTTTCATAATCCAATTCTGGACCACTGTAAACAGCACGCCTACAGACTTATATTTATAAATACAGTTCCCATAATAGAGATAACAAACTGCCATCCTATCCTTATAAAGCTAAAGGGCACTGATAGGTAAACGAATAAAGATGAAGCACGCATTATCTTCAAAGAAAACAGAAGGGGTATCAAAATAAACCGATGTTTGGATGAAGGTCATACATAGAAGATTGGAATTTCAACGGCTATATAAAGAGGCAAAATGACTTCGTGGCAATATCTTTGGACATTTTACTACAAGCACATTTGACTTCAACTAGTTTTAGATTATCCTGTTTAGTTTTACACGCCATTTTGAATTTTGATTTTCTTACCAACCTTGGTAACTATTATAAAAAGAAATTCAAATAAGCAATTTAAATATAAATTTGGAAAAATAAGTTGGTTTTTTGTTTTCATAGTTTAATAAACTACGAATTATTTATCAATACTATGGCCGGCTTAACCATGCAAACACCCGATGGGATTACCTACTTTAAAAAGTTGCAAACCAGTGTCTGCATTTTTCAACATGCCTACTACAATGAAATTGAATTCTATTTTTTTAAATTAAGATCCACAACCTCTATCACATAAAACAATAGATTTCCAGAAATCGACTAACATTGACCGACATCCAGAGATATGTATACGTAAGACAGCGATTTACATCTGGCAAAATCTATTATCTACTATTGGAACATTTTCCAATCAATGATAAGCAACCCGCAAGTTGGATAGCAGAATATGAAGAAAGTAAGTATCAATTTCTAAGATTAACCAAACCAGTATTTTCGGGGTACTTCTCTACATGACCGTAGTGAAACTGCTTTGTCAGAATTATGGAATGTAGTGAAGTATGAACCAAACTGGTTTTAAACGTCATAGGTACCATTGTTATTGATATTTATTATTTCTTAATTCATGATCTTTAGTGCAATATAAAATATATTTATTTTAGACAAAACGTTTAAAAAATTGTGATTCAAAAGGTTTCATTAAGGCCTGCTTGATCAGATTCGAATGCATTTAGCTTCCCTTGATTTTTTATACCTAAAAGATAGTGCTATATATTTTTTACTAATGATTGTATCAAATTGTAATAATCTACTTATCTTCTAAACTATTCAATTTTTCTATTTACTTTAGGTAAGCATCTAATATAGTGTACCTAGTGTATAATATGTATATATTTCTGTTTATTTACTAAATCTTTTTCTTTTATTTCAACTAAAATCGCCTTTAATTGCGTAACACTATTCAATCTTAGTTGAAAAAATGATAAATGCACATTATTACTAATAATATTGCAAAAACGAACAAAATGAAGCAGAATAATTTATTTACTTTAAATTAGTCTAGATAACTATTTGCTGCTCTTGTTCTTCTGCACCTATCTAAATTATAGAAAAAAAGCTTATCTAACGTCTATATCCAGTTTGAAGTAAAAATAAAATAGATTGTTCACCAGCTATAACTATAGCATAACTCAGCACAAAATGATTGATACATGTACATCCTCTGAATCAGGCACCATTATCTACATCAGTTAAACATACTATATTTTAATTTGTGGTAAGTGTCTACATATAAGAATTGAAAAAAATAATAATGAAACAATGTCGACTACAGGCTGATAAAACAAATTTTACAATTATACTGTACATATTTAGTTATTTAGTGAGTAAAACAAATAGAAAAACAAAACCTGTTGAGTGTATTAAATATAAATGCGGTAGAAAGATGTGTTTTTAAAATTATTTGTTATTTAATATATGTAAAAGATTGGGACACAGTTGTGGTTTGATATACCTAAACTTGAAATATCCAAACCTTTTAGGGAAAAAATTAGGTAATTTTAAATTTTGAATATACAGAAACCGGTTACAATTACCTAATATTTTCCCTCAAAGTTTTGGGTATTTCTCTACATGACTGTAGGTTATTGACTATCGTTATTGTATTTTTACTTCTTTCTATGATTGTTCGCATTGTTCATATGGCTTCCCTGGTTCCACATCCACTTCTAAATCCAAGTTGTGTCTTTCCTGTGTAATTGTTGGCTATTGTCTCCAATCGCTTAGTAAAAATCTTTAGCATTATTTTCGACGCATGTGCTGATTGTTCTATGGTTTGAACATTCAGTTGCATTAGGTTTCTTCTTTAATGATATTATAATTGATTTGTAGAAATCATTTGGCCATGTTCCTGCGTTGTACATGTTACTGCAAATTTCGGTAAGCCGTTGTAATGTCGTTGGTCCAAGTGTCTTCAATAATTCAGATGGAATGTTATCCGCTCCTTCGCTTTTATTCTTTTTCATATGTTGGATGGTTTCTTCTATTTCGATACGGAGGATTAATGGCCCTTTGGAGTCATCGTCTATTTGTTCTTCATTTTTTAATTGTATTTCTTCGTTGTCTGGTTTCTCTGTCTTGTTTTGAATGATGTATTCTTTATCTGATGACATTTTGAATTCTGTGCATTCCTTGATTTTATGATACATTAAGTCCGTTCTTCCTTTAATTTCCATGTCATGAATATCCTGGCATGTTTTTCGTCACCATGTGTTTCTCTTTTCAGTTCATTATTTAGTCTTCTGTAGTTTTTTCGTTCTCAATATTGATGTTCTTCCATTTTAGCAATCATCCCATCCATTATCCATGTTTTTTTTTCGGGTGTATCTTCTTTTTGTAACCAATGGTTGCTTTTGCTATTTCTAATATCGTTTGTTTCACTGCATTCATTCCATTTGTCGTTCAGGTTACCTTGTCTTGTTGTTGTTAGGTGTTCGTTCGTCCACTTAAGTGGTAAATTGTTCACTGATAATATTATTCTTTAATTTTCAATATTCCATTTCTTCCGTAGCTGTTTTTTTCATGATTATTATGTTGTGACCACTGTTGGTGTCAGCTCCAGGATAGCAGCATAATTTTTTTGTTATTTCTGTATCTTTGACGGACTTCGATGTAGTCAATTTGATATCGAGAAATGATTCCAGGGCTCTTCCATATGTGTCGTCTTATCTGATCTTGTTGGAATATTGAATTTGTCAATACTAATTGATGTTGTCTGCAGAAATCCACGAGTGGTTGTCCTCTTGTGTTTCTTGTACCTAATCTAAAGTCTCCAATCTTTACCGTCTCGTCCTTCTTCAACGACTGCATTGCAGTCTCCCATAATTAAGTTATCATTTCCTTTGGTATCACGTATAAGATTTTCTTCCATTTCGTCATCTTTGTGTTGTGATGTTGGCAGTAGACTTGTATTATGTTCGTGGATTTGCTTCAATTGTAATCATGAGCAGTCTGTCGCTGTTCCGGACTGTCTTAATAACTCTTCCAGGGTGGTGTCTGTCAATGATGATTGCTACTCCTCTTTGTTGCTTTTTGGCGCCTGAGTAGAAAATTATGAATTTGTTATTGTTGAATCCGCCGTTGTCTTTCCATCTGGTTTCGCTGAGTCCAAATACTGTAGGTTGATTTTGTGTTTCTTTATTTCATCTTGAATATTTTTTAGTTTTCCGTCACATTGCATCGTTCGCGTGTTCCAAATGTCAAACAGTAGTTCCTTTCCATGTTTCCGGTTATTGATCTGGTGACTTAACGTAATTCAGTGATTCTTAGCACCCTCTGCCTGTTGACGCATCGCGTTGTCCATAGGGTCATCAAGGGAGGGATAGTGCCTTTTGTCACAGCTGTTGAAGCCAACTTTAGGTATGGGATTCCGTGATGCTTTCATTATATTAATACCACAACCAGTGCTGGTGATACCATTAGCTAGTTGTTATTTTTGTGTTCATCCGCACATACATAAATAGTGATATTGCCATTCCAGCTATCAAAGGAAGTATTCCCCGAGCAAGCGAGTTGACGCCGAATGAAGATCTGAGGATCTGCACCAACTGGAGTCCAACCACCATAACAAATAACTTTAAAAAACTTAATATCAAAAGTTGTAAGCTAAAAACTAAAATAGTACAAAGACGAAGTGCCACCTAAACGCAAAGATCACTGGACGTTGAGTGGTTACTACTTACTATACTATGTATGATTGAGAAATTACAAAATATTTAAAAATAAAATATCTAAGAATAGTATTATACAATTGAAAATATAACATTAAGGCAAAATTTGCAAATCATATCACCAAATTATAGTAAAAGAAATGACAGAAAAATCTCAAATCTGAATGACTCTTCAACTTCTATAAGTTGTATTTTTCGAGCAATACTCAAAGCTCATTCTCACAAGAGGAAGTAAAAGCTCTTTCTATTTTTATTTTACATCTCTCTCTGTCTCTCGTTTTATTATTACTCCATCTTCCTGTCTCTATTCCTCCATACTGCGATAAGAACGCGAATGAACTACATAGTCTAACAACATTACGGGGTGCTAGAAAATGCCTATAACTGGCTATAGACGTTGCTATATAGCGAAATAAATCTAGCGAAATACAACTGAGTTGTTCATAGAATATCGATCATGAGAGTGTATTCGACGAATGGTTACACAACACGGCTATAGAAAGAATCAACACATCTATATAGTAGACAAAAGTAGCAGGGAGTATTTATTTGGTGTAGTATTATTAAAACTGCACTGTAATACAATGTGAAGCAACAGCAAAGATGTAAGTGGTTGTGGTTTATAATTAATTTCTTTAAAAGGTATTTAAATCACATGCCAAGTCAAGAATGATATATTCTTTACACAGTTTACAATATTCAAATTACATATGGTAAGTCATTTTGATTTCGATTTTTTTTAAATTATGCTCATCTATTAGAAATAGTTAAGTACTTCGTTTTTTTAATTCAAAACTTAAGTAAACATAGCAGTTAATCAAATTAAGAAAAGTGTAATATCTATTTTCACTACTATATTTAAATAAATTAATTTTAAAACATCCTTGAAAATGTATGCAATGAATCATAATCGTCTTAGATTACTTCCTATTTATATAATAAATACATAAAAAAGCATGAATTCTTTTATTTTTACCTACTAATAGACTAAATAAGATTTCATCTAAAGGAAATCACGCTCATTGTAGATTGATACTAATTAACATAAAAACATATTCTAACGAAAAGATTAGTCATCTTTCAAAATATTGGCACATGTTATTTCTTCAATTAAGCTTATTGCAAAACCGCCACATATCTAAGTACCTAATTAGATTGATTATAATAATAAAATTTGTATGAAATGCAATTTCTCATTAAAAAATAAAATAATTCAATAACCTCTGAATAACCGATCTTAATACGACATCAATGCCATTTACTGTTCAAGTCAATCTTTTGCTAACAACAAATATTCGATCATTTTTAATATGTATAGAATTTCCAAGTTTCATTAAAAACATTTAGGTAATTACAACTTGTTTTATATGTCCATGGCATTTTAGCTCAAAAATGTAAATATGTGCATACAAAATGTTGTTTATTCAAGATAATTCCTAAATACATGAGACTTGCACAGATCTCAACAACCTTATTATTCTATCTAATAAATTTTAACATATCTGTTTTCATTACAACTACAGGGTGCCTGCCCACTAGAAAACCGTAAATGAAAAAAATATACATTCTAAATAATAATTACAAGATTTACATTTGATACACAAACAAAAAAGTATTTTCATAACAAATGTTCAAAATGCCGTCCATTAGCTGCATGACACCGACATAAATACGACACCCAAGCTCTTGTTGCACTTTGAATAGGTACTGAAGAAATTTACTGGTTTTCTAGTGGGCACCCTGTGTTAAAGAGTAGCTGTGAACAACTAATTTTTAAAACAATGAGTTGGGTAATGATATTTTGTAAAAGTCGCACCAAAATGAACCATAAAATAGTTATACTTTTTGAGCATTTAATTAAGTAACTTGGTTCTTACTCACTATGGTACAACCCATTATGGATATTTTGCCTCACCCAGTATACCTACAAAAGTATTGGTGCTTTTTCATAGGTTTACTTTCATTCACTCACGATTATAGGTAATAAGGCCAACGTCTCCTCCATTTGTAACTATTAGGACATACACATAATACACGAAGTAAAATCTAAAATCACAAAAAGGACCATATATGCTGTATTGCACAGGTGAACCTCAAATTATGCTCGCTATCTAAAGTAAAAAAATCACTTCCATTATTACAATGAGCATTAAACGTAGAGCCAGCTTGTTTAAGAAATTCTATTCTGAAAGTAGCCTTAATTAGTAATAATTTGGACTTCAAGCTCAAGTCCTTTTTAGAGGTCAGGCAAATTTACTCGCATAATAGTTTTAACCCGTTCACTACTGTATATTTTCACTTTCAAAATGCTTCCCTGTGCCTGTGCAGCAAATTTGAACCCAAAATGTAATTTTCAATCTGAGACAAAATGAAACATTTCTGTGAAAAAAGAATCTAATTGTTAGGCAAAGGATAAATAGGCTAAAATTTGACAAGGACGTGCCAGGCATAGAAAGTTGGTAAAACAACTAAAAGAATTGGCGTGGTCCTTGGGAAATGCGTTTTCGTAAAGTAATGAATGTTTTTTTATTAAAATTATGAATAAATTCGATTCTACTTGCAAGTAAAATACATGCAAAATACTAACTTTGATAAAAAATAATTTTTTTTACGAAAATGCGTCTCCAGTGAACGTAGGACCACCCCAATTTTTTACCCTGGTTTAGGCCAATTGGATAAACTTGAAAATGTGGCTTTTTAAAGATAAGTCAAGTCCTAATTTGACTATGGTATACCCCAACATTGCTCTGAGTTGCCGGTCTATGCCATTGGTACAATTTCATAACACATTCAAAGACACTTTAAAATTATTACATCATCAGCCTTTAGTGTAAATAAAGTATGATATGAATCTAGTTAATTATAAATAACAGATTTATTTTAATTTGGCAAAGTCACTTTTATAGACAAAACAAATGTTGTTAGATAATGTTGAGTCTTAGCAACAGTTGCTAAATGGAAATTATATGGTAGCTATGCTTTCTGGTGTCATTTACATATAGTGCTGGTATTCACAAATAGTAATGTGAAATAATTTACTAGAAATATCTTATAAGCCCTTGCATTTAAAGTTGATTGTCAATGGTAACAAATTGTATACAAAAGACGCTTTCCACAACAGATAATTTACTTTTTAAATGAATAAAAATGGTTCTAAATATTAGCTACTTAGGAGAACGTCGGAAACTAACAGTTTAAATGTGTAAATTTTAGGTATAGGAAATCTAAAATATAGCTGATGTAGGACCTAACCAAAGCCATAAATAATTAAATATTTTCAAGCTATTAATTCTGGCTACATATTTTTATCTTTGAATTCTATTTTGCAGGATCAATTCTCAAGAGATTGAAGTGCAGTTTCCATTGCTGTTTGTTGGAGTATCAAAATTGCTATTTCCAGTTTGATAAAAGACTTACAGATTTCTTTCAACATTTACTGACAGTTAAATCTGTAAGACTATTAAACTGATTTTGGTCCCCATCAACCAGCTACAGAACTGTACAAAACATCACTCAATTTAGTAAAAAAAACATAAGCTAAAAGGTAAGATTTGATAATTAAGTTAGAAATGCTTAACAAAAATAAGGAACCTCTTATCATTCATCTTAGGAAATAATAAAAGCACTATATCTGTCCGCATAATTTCCTCTTTTAATCTCCTTATGTTTAAAACATGAAATCGGCAATTCTTTTTCTATTATCCTGGTTTGTCCAATAATTTTATAAAAGAGATTAACCTTTTCAATTATTACAATCTTCAAACTATTCACATCCTCTTTTTTTCTTAGTTATTAACAACACAAAACAAAAATAATAGCCATTAATAATAAATTACAGACAAATGGAGTTTTATTCCTTCAGATATATTCACAATGTTCGAGTAAAATACTACGAATTACCCGGCAGGAAAAATTACAACAGTAAGATGTTATTGTTCGCACTACCTGGTGTATATAGTATTAAAGAATAAAGGGGTTTTAATGATATTTACTGCAGTCTTCTTTATTTTATTATGTATCAATAACAAGCAATGAAACTAAAATAAATAAATAAGCGTTTATGTACAGTAAAGGGAATCAAAAACTTTATAAAGAGTTACAAAAATAAAAATGTTTGCGAACTTAAATAATTAAGTTAAACAATTACTGTATTTTGGGTCATGCTTGGATTAAATGAACAAAATCTTTTGGCTGTAATTAAAAAAGAACATTGAATCTTTTACTAACTTTGTAAGAATAAAAGTGTATCAATTTGTGATTACCATGGTCATTGTCTGGCATTTTTATCCATTTTGCGTTTACCCCTTTGCACAATAAAAACAAGAGCATTTTCTAACCTAATTCGGTATACCCAGAACTTACAGATAATTGGTACCACCAGTAGGTACTATCTAAATCAACAACACTCTATGTACAAGGCTGCCAACTACCCAAAGGCATCCGTATGTTACGTAGGTACATTATTTGTGTTTTATAGATAGCCATGGTTTTATACGTAATAGACAGTTTTACTAGATTCAGAAAATTAGTTAGGTAGTTTAGTGTAAATCTTTTAATGGTAATGCTTCTTATTAATGTACAACATGATACATTCTGTATTATGCAAAACTTACTTTAGAAAAACACCAAAAAAGACAGCACGTATTACATGACCTAATACGTAGCTATCTACAATTAATGTAGTATTTTCATGTCTATTACCTAGTTTTAACACTAACATTTCACCTTCATTTCTTTAGATACTGTAGACATCATAACCATTTTATAATAACTACAAAACTTTAAGACAGAGTAAATACGCAGGCAGTAAGATTGACAGTATGTGTCTGGAATAAAAAAGGATGGACAGTTTTAAAACAGTTTTCCTGTAGTAAAGTGAAAACAACTACCGTACTATACTAGATTTCTGTACATGTAGCTGCCTCCATACACATCCTCCAACCATTTATTTCGATGTGAGCTGTACAATGAAAATATAAATCTGAACTATGAAATGCAAGATTAGAACCAATCAAACCAAAATCATGTTGTTCTGAAAAACACAAATGGGAAGCCATAAGTAAATAAAAACTATGATAGATTGTGATAAAAACAATACACTAAACACATGATGCATTTTGTAGTATGTATACCAAAAAAGCCAACTTGCTAGGTTGTGGTAGGTACCTACTTGTCAACAAAATAGACTAAAGTGTAAGGTCAATAGTTTTTCTACACCCCTTAACAAAAGAAACCTTACCACTAGTTTAAATTATGAAAAAAATAATTTAAAGCATTAAAATGAAAGAATTTTAAAAATTCTTTGAAAGTTAT
>JAUYWI010075987.1:0-13750 GCA_034780595.1 Parotoplana pacifica
TATCAAACTTTATCCAAATATTGTGAAATATTTAAATGACACTAATTTGGTTTGATTTATAATTTAACTAATTAAAATACATTAAAAACATTCAGTTTTATTTTCTGATTAAAAATAAAATAAACTCTTCAATGGATTAAATAAAATGAACAAAAATAGAAGTTGATCATTTCAAGTACAGTTTTGTTGAGTGCAATAAATAAAGATTGTAATAAAACTTAGAAAAAAATTAAAGTACACACTAGATAATAAGACAACAGGAAATTATGTAGAATGACACATAGAGAAGTGGCCATAAGGAAAATAAATAGACAATAGATAATAAATGAAACATATGCTTATGATCATAGAGTAATAAATATAGATTCCTACAAAGAGATAAAGTGGCAGAACCAAATTAAAAATAACCAGAAAATAAATACTTGGTTCTTTGACACAAAGCGTTAGAAATGGTTAATCAAATTGTACATGCTTTGGTTATGCTCCCTAAAGAAGCAAATACCTGAAACATACATTTCCCGGGACACGGCTTTACCAATATCAATAAATTATAAATATGCTGTAATAAATGATGTTGTTGGTTCTAATTGGATACATTTGTTCATGGACTCTGTTATTTCAAGCTTATAAAGAAGACTGGCCAACCTGACTCCACCTCAAAGTGGCATGTTTTATGTTTTAAATTATGAAATATTCTCAAAAGATTTAATGAAACACGAAACGAAGTTATCAACTTTAAAAGAAACATTTTGTGTACCTCAAAATCTTAAGTGACGGACTGCCCCACTCTTCTCTAGGGATTATTGTGTGGGTTTCATGAAGAACAATAATGACAATTCTACAGCGTTTAGCTAACTTAGGAGTTAATTATTATTTGTTTCACTTTAATATCTACTCATCAGGGGAACCATATTTTAATCATTTTTCAGGACATGGACGTTTAGAAAATCCCCCGTCAAGAAATTTTGCATCAAGAAAAGGCTTCAAGGAAGTGCCACACGATAGACCTAATTACACTCCTTGCAGAGGCCGAGTAAGTGCCGTTTACCAGACATAACTGATCCAGCTAGGGGGTGGGGGTAAGAGAGCTGCAAAGGTAACAAACTATTAATGCGTCCCTGTTATGAAAATGGACGTCTGTCGTTGTCAATTTTACAAAGTATTGCATTTTCACGTTTATCCAATTGGCTTCAAATTCGGTGCATTGACTGCTGTTGATGTCACAAGTTTTTGCAGAGATATATTTGTTATTTTTGTAAAGTTTTGCATTTTAAAGCACATTACTAGCAAGTAGTATTGAATTAAATCAAAAGTTTAATACAAACAACATAAGATATTTTTATATACATAAATGCATTTCCAATGAACGCAAGAAAACGCCATTTTTATAGGGTGTCCATAAAATGATTTTTTAGAAATTTAACTTCAGAACCAATGACAGAAATATTACGAGTATAAAAATAGTTATTACCTACAAATAATTATCGGAGAGTCAATAGAAGACTTCGAACAAAAATATTATCTCTAGCTATGTGTTAAAATTCAAGCCATTTTCAATTTATGGACACCTTGTACTTGCAACAACAACAGACCAATTGGATAAACGAGCAATGTTTTGGGAGATTGCAATTTGACAAAGATCGGGCCATTTCAGGTCTTCTAGTAGTCTCACACACTACTTAATCTTTCGTCCATTCCAAGACACCGGGAGGCACATAAACTATTAGAATACCAATGTTAGTTGGTAACCTTTTCAGCTCAACCTGATCTACCCCCAGCTCCCGTTTTATCGTGTTTATTTGGTGCTTTAAACATCGAGAAATATGAATGTGCACATTACTTTCAACCTTTTTGCTTTGTAAGATAAATTTTATTTTATAGTTTTTGTTAATGTGTTGCTTGCTATGTTTGTTTGAAAGTTTGAAATATATTTGATCATGTTGTTCCTGCCAACATTGTGCATAGTCCACCTCTCTCCTCATCACATGTCCTAATCATCGAAGCCACACCTCATTCAATTTTCAATTCTCACTTTGTCAAATCTCGTCAGTCCTAAAGACCACCTAAGCATTTTCATCTCAGCCACTTGCATCTTTTCTTCCTGCCCTTTTGTAGTAGTCACAGTCTCCATCCCATTCAGCATTGCTGGTCTCACCATTGTCTTCTACAGTTTACCTTTCACCTTGTCTGGTACATTTCTGTCAAATTTAACATCAGTTAGCCCTTTCCATGCACCCCATCAAGCTTGTGTCCCTTTCTGGTCTCACCATTGTCTTATACTTCAATAATAATCGAATAAAAATGCACAAATAATTTCTCTCAAAAAGACAAGTTTTAATCATAACAACCTCAATCAAAAATTGATATGAAATATATGAACATTTTATATTACTCAGGCTGTGATTATTGCTAGCTGATGAGGCCCAACAAGGCCGAAACAGAACAGCTCTCCTGGGCTATCACTTGCGAGTAATATGAATAAGTAGTATATTTTTTATCAAAATATACCTCTTTTTATTATTACTCTTATTACATAACAACCTCTATTAAAATAGGCAGTTACTTATTGAAATTGTTGTCCTTAAAAATATAAATCTTGATTATCTCTGCTACAAAACGGAAATAAATAAATTACATTCTTTATGAATCATTCCAAATTGTAAACTAAATTGAATAAACCGCGTATGCTCGCTTGGAATATTATCGATGGATAGCTCATTATTTTTAGGCTTATCGGGAATCTGGTGACAAATGTGGCGTGTGTGGTGACCGATACACGGAGGATCAACCACGAAAACACGAAAATGGAGGCAAATTTGGAGTTGGCGTTATTGTCGGAACTTTTAAAAGTGCACAGGTAATTTGTTGTGGAAACTAAAATTGTTCTAATCATCACCGATATGGCGCATTCTGAAACTTCTTCTGCAAACAAATAAGTGAAGTATCATTAGCGTTGTCAAGCAACATTTTGTGTATAAGAGCGACTCAAAACTACATAAATCAAAAAGGTACAAAGAGGTACATTTTTATTTTTAATACTTATGTACCTACTTTTTTACATTAATCCAAGATAATTAAGTAAAATTCTTTTTGTACTTTTAAACAATTTTTTAGATAATAATTAGAGAAGTGTCGCTATTTTTAAATTTAATAAAAATAGCGTTAAGCTAGGCTTAGTTCAAGTAACTATTCGATCCTTTGGCGGGCCTATAGCTTAGCCGCGAGAAGTGTCTTTCTAAATATATTGGCCGTCACTTCCGCAAATATTTACTAAAGCTTATGTTTGCATATTTTACGATTGTCTATTATTTATTGGTTAATGCAGTTACCAATAGACAACCAAACAGAATAACGTTGGAAGATGACATTTTTAAATCTACAAAAAAGGTTTTCTAAAACTCAAATTATGCAGCTACAACTTTTGCGTGATTGCTGAAGGTGTAGTGAGTACATCAAAAGTGATACCTAAAATCTTTGGTGTTTTGTTAAGTGGGACTTGGAGGTTGTTTATCTGGATTTCTGGAGTATAGTTAGATTATTTTCTGTCAGATGTGAAGAGTGTTGTGGCACATTTTGGAATGGAGAGATGTAGGTTGTTTGGAGTTAAGTAGCTGTGGAGAATGTTGAGGTATTTATTTGTTCTGTATTCAAGAGTGGAAATGCTAGTTCCATATGTGTGTATGGTGATTTCATCGGCATATTGAGTGATGTATGTGTTCGGAGTGTGTGGTTTGGGTATGTCACTCATGTAATAGTTGAAGAGTGTGAGAGATAAGACTTGTGGGACACCGTAGTGGATGTTGCGATGGGGTGAGATGGTATTGTTAAACTTTTCCTGTTGTTTTCTGCCATGGAGATGTATTTTGTCAAGCAATTTGGTAAGGAAGTTTGAGATAGGTTTTGGGATAGGATGTGAATATTTACTGTATCAAAAGCTTTTGTAAAGTCTAGAGTTGTAGTGAGTATTCTGTAAGGTGGTGTGGTTTGGTTGAAGCCAGCAGCTATGTCATGGAATAAGTTTTGTAGGGCTGTTGCAGTTTTATGGTCTGGTTTGAATCCATGTTGATTAGGTCGAGTTGGCATATGTTTTTGGAGAAAAGGTAGGATCAGTCTTTCAATAGTTTTGGCAATGGGTGAAAGGCGTGAGAGAGGTCTGTATGATGTGCTGAGTGTTGGATCTTTATTTATTTTGAGTATGGGGATTGTGATGGCATTTTTCCTCTGTGATTCAGACAGTTTAGAAGCTCTGCAGCTATTCATGATGAATCTGCTATCAATTTGAAAGCTTTCACTTAATCGATGGTCGATAGAGTGATGATAAACAAGTTTACATGGTCACTGTTAGTTGTACTGTATTCTTGAACTTTCTATTGGAAATTCCAAGTATTAAACGTCATTCTTACATATTTGAAGAGAAATATTTAATAATATGTTACTAATTTATAAAAAAAGGTCTGTTAGACCCCCTTACGGTCAACAACTTGAAAAAGTGAGAAATGAAATGGTGAGGGATAGGATGACTACTGGAAAATTGATAGAGGTGAGGCTCCGGTGGTTAGGACATGTGGTGAGGAGAGAGGTTGACTATGTGGGTAGAAGAGTCAGAAAGATAAAGGTGAGGAAGAGGAGGCGTGGAAGACCCAGAAAGAAATGGCAAGACTGCATTCATGAAGATATGGAGCAGGTGGGAGTCCGAGAGGAGGATGCAATGGATCGCAAGAAGTGGAGGAAAATTATATGCACCGGCGACCCACCCCCCTAAATGTAGAAAAGCCAGAAAAAGAAGAAGGCAGTCAACAGAGTTATATGAAACACGGTCAATTACGTGTTATTAAACATGCGTTCACCATGATGGTTATTATTAATTTCGTGCTCCATCATTTAGGATAGGAGTGACATCTACCACAAACATATACCTCTGACATCATCCCCCAAGTGTTCACATGTCCTGTAGATTAAATGAAATAGAATTTGGTGCATGTACCTACTTTATAAACTTTAAATGCTTTTTTAAAATCATGATAAGGGTGGTAGCTGAGCTAAGCCCAAATAGCGTTTGCCCTCGGCGTCAGCCAATTATTTAAATTACTTAAAAATACAAATGTTGATGAATCTTTCTAATATACCTGTGTACCAAATTTCAGCTCAATCAAATCACAGGAAATATGAAATCCCCCCTGTGACCACGAGGAATAATTTTTAGATATGACAACGGGGTTGAACGGAAGGAAGGTTAAAGAATTAACTTTTGTAATCCTCCCTTGAGAGTCTATTTCTATTTATATCAATCACCAGCAGACACCAATACACCATAGATTTTAGGTTCATAGTAAAAAATTCGTAAATTAGAAAAGGTGTACATAACAAAATTCGTAGAAAACAATTCGTAAAGAATTATTCGTATACAATTTATTCGCATAAAAGAAAGTTCACATTTTAATGACAATATCATTCGTAAATAAAAATTTGTATATAATTTGTTCTTAACAAATTATTCGTACAGTGCACTGGTTTGCAATATCTGTAAAATGGAATGCCTATTGTTTAGTGAGAAAATCAATCTGCTAACATTCAATATAATGACATAAATGTTAGGAACAAATACATGAATTATATATAAAAAATATTTATCTTTGGCTACGTATGAAATTTTTTTATGCCAAACTAAAAATTGGTGAGCTACAAAAAAAATTCAAGGGGTTTTGTTTTTTGGACACCCTGCATTTAGATAGGAAATAGAAGAAACATTTTGCATATTTGACATATCTATTAGTTATCTAGTATAGTTAATATTCCAAGTAAATTGCAAAGATTAAAGTCTAGGGTAAATTCGTCATATTTCGCCACCTAAGAACTTCAATTAATATATTATAGATAAACTGAATTGAAATTTCACTATATGTACAGCTAAAAATTTATTGAAAACTCTAAAAATGCCTTATTATTCAAAAATTCATTTATTGACCACTTATCCTGGACAAAACAAGATCGGCGAATGCATTTTAATTCGTCACTTTTTAAAAAATGATGTGGAAAAATTCTAAATTCTTATTACTAAGCCAAATGGGATATTATAAATGCAGTATGAATATTGTGGTATGTGAAATAACAATAAAAAAATTCTTATCAAGTACAATTACATACAATTAAGACATTTATCAACAGACCATCTTCACAGGTCCATAAAATGAAACTTTTAATTAATAAAAACTGAACATAGAATTTTGCTTCGACAATCTTCACCACGTATTTGGCATTCAATTTGTTTCTTTTCGCTCATTTTTTTCGAAAAGTTTTCTATTCCTTATAGATGATGAACATTGAAAAGAATCTGAACTCAAATAGACCTAGTTGAAAGCGTTTTAGTTTCAAGTCTCTTTGGAATTACATTTGTTATTTTTTAAATTTTCTTTTAGTGAGCAGAACTCTAATGAGCACTGCTGAACCATTTGTTTTAGATTCGGGATAATTTTGGTGAGGAGATTTCTTGACGAATAGTTAAAAAACATTAATTAATTTCATATTCTATGTCGGCTACAATTTTCTTTTTAATGAATTGAGAGACAATTTATTGCTCCATACTTCAGAGGTCCAGTCCAGAGAGCATTAAGAGCTTGGGGACAATGACTTTCAATGCAGAGGTACTTGCCATAACAGGCTTTGCATTTTAAAACTCATTTACAGGTCTCACAGTTGATACTCTTTATATAGCATCAACAGAAAGTTGTTTTCTTTTCAATTGCCTAGATTCCGTCATTAAGAGATTCTAAGTAATAAATAACCGCACAACTTAAAGTTCGAAATATATACACCTATGAAATTGGTAGATCCTATATTAGGTATGTTCACAATAATTTTTGGGAAGTAATTATTGGCCAAATAAAATCTGAAAACATACATTGTATAGGTATTAGTATCGAAGTTGCGAATTACATAACATTCCCCAGTAATAAAACCGTTTACATGTTTGAACTATTTCATTGTTTTGTCTCGTTGAAATACTTATAAAAAACAACGTTTTTTAGAAATGTTACCTTCAGTTGATGAAGATGTGTAAATCCCCCGATTTTACCGATAAATATTCCAAAATTATATAACCCTTGCTTTTGATCACAAAGTAAATTTTAGCAAGAAATCAACAAAAAGAATTATAATTGAGGTAGGTGGTAGTAGAATAAAGTTTTATGAGAGTCAAATTTGTTCATATTTTTATTATGTGATCTAAAATATTCAAATTACTATTAAATGGCGAATTAAGACGACGCTACCTGATTTTCGACAGGACCTGGTCAACGCTAACGCCAATGAATAAATTCAAAACTACTAGAAATAACTTAGAAACTAATATTAAACTATTTTAAATCACTTAAATAATTTAATAATGATAAATTTCACTATAAAAAGCCATTTTAAGGACCAGCACTAGAATAGTGTACTAAATCAGCGGAGGTCGATCAAAATAATGAGGGCCACTACTGGCATAAAATTGAAGCAATCCATTTTAAATAGGTACCCTATTTCTAATAGCTTCCTAATTATACTTTTCTATTTATCTCAAATTATATGATTAAGATGGATTTTTCGTTTAGATTTTAAAGTCTTTTAAATGATTTATATTGATATTTTAAACCAAAATAATCAATATTTAAAAAAATAGCTATGGAGTTGTCTTTCTGAATTCCTAATAATGCCCCTATACACCAAATTGGAAGTAAATCGGACAAACTTTAAGTTTGACGTAATCGGCTCTACTTTTTCTAAAATATTGTTTACTTTAAAAAGTTCCAAGACACCAAATTTCAGCCCAATCCATCATGCATGGGAAGTTGCCGTTAAAGGTAATCTTTTGCTCTGATGACGTGAGATTAATCTACTATTTCTATAGGGTGGCCCGTTAATTATTGCGTTTTTATTATAAAACAAATTACATCAAAAATTGATATTTATAATTATCAAATAAGTCATTGTAATACTATATACAATAACTTCTAAGACGACGTTTTACAACAGAAACACTTGCTTGGACACCATAGTTGACACTCCATTGTTGTTGCAGTTCACGAGCCACAGCTGTAGGAGTTGCTGATGACATTCTTATCAGTGCACGATCTTCTCTTTCTGTTGAGAGTCTTGGTCGTCTTCTGTGTGGTCTATCAGCAACAGAATTCGTGGCAGCATGTTTATCTAGAAGCCTCTGTATGGTACTTCTTGCAACATTAAAATGCTCTGATATGCGTGCAACAGACCATTCTGCATCATTGCGAAGAGTTATTACTTGTACTCGCTGATCATGCGTAAGTCTTGGCATTTTGTTGCAATATGATGAGAATATCAGTAAAATCTCTATTAAATAGTGTATTTATGCTGAAAGTTGGATGATATTGAGTTTCAGCAGTATTTATTTAACTTAGATTGGAAATTTGTATACATAATATGAAATTTTCACTTTAAAAAATGTTGTTGCGTTTATATCGACCGGGGGTGTATGAACACAGGTACAATTTCACAGATACATCCCATTCACGTCTCTCACTTTTTAACAGTGATCAAGGAGATTTCTAAATTTCTTCTTAAGAATTTGTGGCAATAACTAGAAATTCAGTGATATACTCTCGAACTTCCTGCAAATTAACAAAATCTTTGTTGTGTCTTTGAGATTCTATATTTCGAAATATACAACAATCCTGCAGATTTAAATCTGGTGAATATGGTGGTGAAGGTATTAAATTTATGACCAGATTTGTTAGATTTGTCAACTGAGCTTTATGGGGTCTCGCATTGTCATGCATTATGAAAATTCTTTCTGAAGTTCACATTTATAAGCAATCAGATTACCCTTTTTCTTATTGAATTTTGTGGTGGAAATGATTTATTGTAAATCCACTTTCATCAATCACATAAGTACGCTGCCTCATACCTCTATCAGCCTGTCGCATCCCAATACGCGTGCTTCTAACTGTTGTGCACTTAAAGAGTACGGTAACCATTTGGCTAGAACACTTGTAAGGCCAAGATCTTCATGGATAATGATATGTACAGTTGTTTTTGACATTCCCGTGACTTCCGAGATGGTTCGACAGAAAATATGATCATGTTGATCTATTAATAGGCATTTTATTTCTACATTTTTAACAGTCTTTTAGATTTTGGTTTTGCCAACATTATCCATTCCCCTGTCTTTTACTTCTACACGACCCTCTTTAAACTCTTTGGACAACTGTTGAATTTGCATAACTTTGATACAATCTTGGCAATAACATTTTCAAGTAATGTTACTTGATAAAGCGGGGATCTAAAAGTACTCAAAAAGGGGACATGGTAATCTGAATACATGTTCAGTATCGGTATCCCATGGCAGCAGCCCGAAAACAGAACTAAATATTTTTTATAGAGAATATTTGAATATCATTCTATATAATCGATAGATAAATTTTTTACTAAAAGTTACCTTTCCATAATACGATTAAAGCAAAAATATATAAATAATATTAGTCAAAAAGGTCAAAAACAATTTCCAAAAGTAATTAAAATGAATTAAATTAAATATGGTTAGCTGTGGTTTTTAGGTAGTTATGACTAAATAATAGTTAATAAATTACGATATTATGTATTTTTAGTTATTTTTAATGCCTAAATGTTTGTATATTTTTTTTAAATATTTCAATTTTTGCCTTATAATGGCAATAATAATTTATTTATTATATTCGCAAATGAGGAAAATATTTTATTATTAAAAAAATTGTTGCTGTTAGAAGAAAAGATTTCCAGACGAGAAAGATTTAAAAAAACTGTTTATATAATCTGTATAAGAAAGCAATATGTATTTACCTAGTCGTGATATCTAAAAATATGTAGGTTTTAGGTGTTGAAAGAAGTATAGTCCGCCTAACGTTATCGTGCGATAACCGATAAGCATTTTTCAGTAATATGGTAAGATAAGTCATTATTTAAAAGAAATACTACCGATGCATTATAGAAACGTTTTCGTTTTTACACAATTATGATTTTAACCTAATTGTATTGAACAAAGATAGTAAAGATTTAGTCTAACATAGACATTTATTTTTTGCGGCTGAAAAATTGTAAAATAAAATATTTCCTTTCAAATATACTAGATAATTTTAATTTCTTTAATTTTTAACAATTATACATATAATAATAATTTTATTATTTGTTTAATTTAAATTGTAAAGTTAATATAAATGTAGTTTATCTGAAATTAATTTTCAGGTTCGATAACGGTTTAAATAGAAGTTTGAATTTCAAATTTGGAGCTATTAAATTTAAAACAAGCTAATAGCTACTTACCAAAAGTATCATAAATTACTGATGGCGGAAAGTCCAGGGTTGCTAAAAGTAGCATTGCCGTGCACATGGAAATGATGTAATAATAAGTAATATGGGCTAGTCTTTTGTCTTTTCGAATGCCAATAATAAGAGTGGAATTTAAAATCCACCCAACAAAGAGAGTAAAGAAGAGAAATACATACGCCATTGTTTGACGTGCTGTCAGACGCCAATCATCTGACAAATATTCTTCGTCATTTGTAAAATCATCTTTAGATGTTGAGACCCCCGTCACCATTTCTGTTTGTCGTATTTGCACTTATTACTTATTTCGAAACTGAATATCTCATTGATAGTCTACGATCTTTAGCTTTTTGTTGTTTAGTTTATAAATTTATTGTTGTTTATTAAATAATACTTCTTTTTCGTGGATAAATATTCTTAACAAGTCTATAAATAAATGTCACTGCTAAATATTAAAGATCATTTTCTTAGTTAGATTTCCACTGTTTGAGCCAATAGAATTACTAAACATTTGAAACTGCTTGTATTTCCAACAACTTGCCTAGGAGACAGAGTGACAAGACAACAAGAAAATATTTCAACAGAAATACTAGTTTTCATGAAACTAGATACAAATCCTAACTGCACATAAACAAGCTTAAATATAAATACTGCAATCTGAAATAGTACTAACATAATAGAAATAAAGATATAAAATTATGGCTTCAAGATAAAACACTCACTTATGAAATTTCTACAATCATATTGTGCAACCTTGTTCTACACAGAAGTTAAAACATGATCAGCTGGTCAATCAATCTATTAGGTAGGTGGTCTATTCAAAATCGAAAAGTCAAAAAACAAGATCCAGTCCAAATCGAAAACTATGAAATTGTAATCTAATTTACGTAATACTGAAAAGATGTAGGTATATTGAAATATTATTTTTATTTTGAACCACGCAGTTTAAGTTCATATTTTAAGTTTTGCTTTTGAACCTGGAACAATTTTTGTCTTGTCTGTCATAAATATTAACCATTGGGCAGAGGAGGACGTGTGTAGTATAAAACAAAAATAGAGAAATATATTTTACATATTGTACTAATCCTCTCTACATAGAGACAACGGAGAGGGTTCATATAATTGCTAAAAGTCCACTTAACCAATTCGAATAAATTTCATCTATTTTGAACTAAATTTGGTAAATTTCATAAAAATGTAATTCATTGCAAAAATGTGCAACATAAGTACCTAACCCCCCAAAAAATTATTATTATTTTCTTAAACTTTCAGATTCATTACTTTGCAGAGTGAATTTTAATTCAGATACGTACATATATTTTAGTTTTTTCAATAAATATGATTCGTACCACAAGTGAACCTTTAAAATTACATATGAAATAATCTAAATCTTCTTGTATTATGAAAAATAACAGTAAACAAGCCATTTGAAAGTAGACATTTGTAAATTTCATCAAAAGTTTCTAAATATATGTGTTAATTGCATATTAAATAATAACTTTGCTAAATTTATAGAATTCTATACAAATAGGCTTGGTAGTTTCACCAAAATTTATCTGAATGCATAACAACATCATGAAGTTAACCTCCACAGTATATACTTTTTCTGTGTTGTAAATATGAGAAGAAACTTTGCCAATTCTTTTTGTGGTCTCTTGTGAAAATATAATTCTATTCACAAAACCTGTAATGATTTACATAATACAAATAATTGACCGTGTTTTTGGTAAACTTATTTAGATAGACTACATCATAAAATTGACTTCATTTGTGTTTTATGCTAATAATAAAACTTAAAGTTTTCCAAAAATAATAATAATTCTTTGTGTATTTTTGACATGGATATTACATTAGGATTTTTCCTCAAGGGAGAAATTATTTCGAATGGCAAAGAATGAATAATTCAAAATTTACCTACAAATCAGCTAGGTTTATTAAATAACACATTAATACATCAATATACCGATATGGGAACTTTTGTAAAAGAGAATTAAAAAGAAATTTAACAGGTTTTAAACTCCCTTTTCTTTTGCTAAAAATGCTACTTACTTTATCATTTTTTTATATAATGAAGAGCAATATTATGTTTTATATATATATTAATGTGAGAACATCTATGAAATATTTCAATTATTTATCTATAAAATTAATAAACAGAAGATTTTAAATAACTTTCAAATGTAATTATTAATAACGAAACTGCTTAAATCACATTAGGTATCATTTTTAGGGTCTACAATCTTTTGTTTAATTTACACTACAATTTTGTATTATATAAAAGACAACCAAACAAATCTCCTGAGTAATCCATTCATTGATTAACCATCCTTAGAATAAATCTAATCTTGGGTTATAAACATCTTATTATTGTGGAAAACAACAACCGAAGTCATTTTTTGAAAAAAAATGGATAGTTTTTAATTGTAAAAGAAACACAAACATTTTATTAAAAATTCTGTTTAACTTGAGTCATCTTAAAAATACAAGCACAAATAATGTTTAAGCAACTATTTTATAACATGAACAATATTATTCAGCATTTATATTTTAAAATGTGTAGGCAAAGATAAATGATCAATAGTTTGTATTATGCGTTGATCGATGGAAGCACTACTGATAGAATGGATTTAAGAAAATTGACAAGTAGGTGTGTTATCTACTATTATTCCAGTCATCACAAGTCTCATCCTAATGGACAACTGGATAGAAAATTAGAAATACTGTCCTGATTAGCTTCTCAATAATGGTTCTTGACAGGATGTCTATCTCAGGTTTAGCTAGGCACCATATGGTGTATCGTTCTTAAACTCCGTCAAGGCTTAAGTTGTATAATTATAATTATTGATTCCTGAATTTGAAAATTAGAATCATTATTAATATTTAACGAAAATATTACAGTTAAAATATTAGTACAACTATTTCAAGAGGTTAAATTAGAACATTTAGTTTTAAAATGTACACTCACAGATCGCCAAAAATAACTTATCTTCAGAACTTCTACATAAATGCTCTAGTATTAACTGTAGGGCTTATTTCCATAAAGTTTATACAGCCTCGCCAATTTATATCGCCGCCACCCTATGTAACTGCATGTTAGTAAATGTTTTATGAAGATTGTCACATTAAGACAACTTTTTAAAAGAAGTAGCCATTTCAAATCTTAAATCTAATGGTTTTGAAGAATATTCTAAAACTGAAAGATTTGTGATAGACCCACTTCATTTTTTTCTTTTTCAAAGATTTTTAACTTTTTTTTCTAATTGCTTTACTTTGAGGAAATGATTTACAAAAATAAAAGTCTACTGGAGAAAATGAAGTGAGTTTATCACTAATATTTTACTTTTGAAATATTCTTCAAAACCATTAAGTTTCAGATTTGAAATGGCTACTTCTTCCAAAAAGTTGTCTTAATGTGACAATCTTCATAAAACACTTACTT
>JAUYWI010075998.1:0-13749 GCA_034780595.1 Parotoplana pacifica
AGGCCTTAAAATTGAAGGTCCAATTCTACTGTGGAAGAAGGAAATGAATAACTTAAAGCTTCACTCAAAATAAATGAAGCTCCACTGCAGTCATTTGGAGCAACTGTCAGAAATGCACCTATTAATACTGTGATCCATGTGTGCTTTTACACCATAGTCTCTCAAAATGTAGTTTTTGTGAGCCAATTGAGGTGCCAAATCTTCAAAAACAGAGTAAATTTCAGGGGAAAATTTGATCCCCCCCCCCCGAAAAAATATAGCTGCTCAGGTATGATCAGAATGTCTGTTAACCATTTTTCTCAATTACAGTTTTTTGTTACCTCTTTTAACATCTTTTGAATATCTATAATAGAATATACAAATCTTATTCAAATTACAACATATTTTGTATAACTTTTCCTAAAATCTAGTAGTTGTTCTTGTTTTGCTTTGTTTACAAAAAAGCATATGATAAAATATATATTTGATATAATACCTGACAAAATACTATAGACTGCAATTGTGAATTTCACCAAATCAAATTTCTATTACTCGCATAGCATCTATAGATACTAATATTGTTGAAAAATTTATGTCGGTTAGTGTACATTTATGCAGTATTAATAATAGATATCCAAGGACCATAGTCCTTGTAGATATACAAGTAATTAATTTGAACAAATATTAGAAATTCAGTTCAAGAAACTTGGTAGCATAATCAACACTGAACGGATTCCTATGCCTATTTTTTCACTTCATGTGGTCATGTTAACTTTAATCTCCTTCGTAAGTATCTTTGGTATTCTACTGGACGTCAAAAAGTGTAGGCTTTGTATTAGTGATTTATATGTTTTCGGGAAATTGATGAAGTAATAAAAAATAATAATTTAACTATAGAAATCGGGTGAACTTTAGATATACTATGTATATAAGAACAATAAATATCATGATTCTTGGTTTCTTGAACTATGTATGTATTTTCGACTTTTGTTGCACTAACATTTTTGAAAATGATTATTTATGTACCTACTTAGTATTAGCCATCCAACCTAAAAACTATAACTAACCATCTATAATTCTATTTTTAGAAGTACTAACCATCTTTTGAACTTTGGCCAATCCTATCTAAATAGGAACAGAAAAAGTTAAATTTCAGAGGTTTCTCACATTACCATGGGGAGGGTTAAAGGTTTTTTTTATACGAATCTCAAATTTTATTTCAATCGGTTAATCTTTTGTATGATAAAGGGGGTACCCCCTGAACAGATTTAAAAAATTGCTCAAATTTAGTTCAAGGAATTTGGAACATGTACATAGCAACATGGAGCAGCATAAGAAAATAATTCTGAAACTATAAAATAGCAAAGATTAATATTTGGTTTAAATATTGAGTTTTATGACCGGGACGCAATCTGAGAACCAAAAAATCAATAATAATATAAATTTATGTACCTACCTATGTTCAGAGATCTGTTTCTTAAAAAGTTGTGAAAAGGTTTTTGTTAAAAATCAATTTAACTAGGAAAATGTGAAATTTAATTACTTAGTAAAATATTTATAGTTCATTGTAATTCACTCAATATTTTTTATCTGATATGTTATAGCTTTAAGGTACCTAACCTTTCATTACATTTAAAATATTTATCAATCTTATTAATCTCACAACAAAATGCATTACAATATAGTTGTTTTTAGAAAATTCATTATTATAGTATCTATATACATATATTTACATATGTTAGAATACGGTTGTCAATGATTAAACTTTAATATCTCCATGTAGGTTATACAACCAATACATTGTTCATGAACTGATAATGGTGGGAACTGGGAACTGAACTGGTAGTGGCGAGAACTGGACTGGAGGGGTGGGAACTAATAATTTAGTAAACAAAAAACAAAGTGTCTTTTAAAACACCCCCGTAGTTTTAAGATGGAGAAATTAGTTTTGATTCTAGGATTCAGGAATGCCAAAGTAAAATAAACTAGTTTGGTATAAAACACTAAAGCCACCGTGCTACCACAGCATTATGAACATTATTTCAAGACCACATAGAGTACACTGCACATTATGTATGTAGGCATCTATTACACTGTATATTAGCTTGGGTCCACAGTCACGTAGAATAACAGTCTGCATGATAGGTGTTGTTATGGTAGCTTTGTTTTCTTTCATTATACATTCTATCAGTGCATATTTTAATTCTACTGCGCAAATACCACAGATTGCAATTATACCTACTATACTTTTCAGAGGCTAGATAGAGAAGTAAGCGATTTATGCATAAGATGGATAGGCAGAATTTGTTATCGCTGCTTTGTAATTACATTTGCTTATGTTTGGCAAAAATCGGTAGCTTTGTATATTTAATTAAAGAAAGCTGTAAAAACATAAAATATACATGTTTTATCGAGGCTTCCAAAGGTAAAGTCTTTTATTTTTTGCCAATCAGAAAACCGAAACTAAATTGTAAACAATAACGAATTTTTAAACAAGTAATCCGTCTAGTCTAACTATATAACGTTTTTGACCAAATACTATCAGTGCATATTTTAATTCTAGAGCGCAAATACTTTGATAATAGCATATGTATATGGTAGGTACTTACATACAAAGATCAGTATGCAGAAGATTTTAACAGGATCTGTTCACTGAATAGCTATTAAATTTCATCTGATTATTGTCCTTTCTATTAAACTATTTGTAAAGATTTTGGTTGCTTGCTATTACAAAATGCTTGAGAAGTTTCTACATTTAATTTTCTCCATAGTACTCTTTACCGTCTGTTTGGGGAAAGATGACTGTGAACTTTGACTTAATGAATTGAATTATGATCATCTTTCAAAGAAAGAACAGTTAGAATTTATCGAACTCAAAATGCATAGCGCATGCATGGATTGTGAAGAATTTCTTTATTAAGGGGCTTTCTCAAGGTTATTCAACTGTACTGGGATATATAAGCTTTCCCTTAGGTCGTAAAAAGTGCTATCAAATGGTATATTCTTGATTGGGCCTGATAAATTGAATCCTGATATCAGTTTCAAATGCAAATTTTTAAAATCTTCTTATGCCTTTTAATTCAACTAATGCTTATTTAGCTTTTTACATTTTGAACAAAAACTAGATTATGGGACGGTTGGGTACACATAAAACTGCTTAAAACTCACCGCTGAGGGTCCTAAGTCCCGCACCATATTTCATATTATTGTTTAGCATTTTAACTATTTTACATTTTTGATTTCTGACCGGATTGTTTTATGGATTTTGATTTTTGGATTTCGGATATACTAGATAGTAATTTCAATCACCGAGCTTGACTGGCCATCTTATCATGCTTCAGCTTGGGTGTAGAACAAGATACACATGATTACATAGTTTTGATTTGATTTTGAAAGGATGTTGTTTTTATGTTGAAGCCATATTTATATTTTACACATCTTTTGGTTGGATTACATTTATGTTAGTGCTGTCGAAGGCTTGACTGATATTATTTATTATTTTTGAATGTTTGCTGCAGTAAAGATTTTATTCTACATAAGTCTAACATCATTCATTACCAATGGAAACAAGATTTCTCAGGCAATTAGTTTGCTTAAAATTGATGGATAGGATGGCACAGAGTTTCACAACAGTTTCAGTTTTCTTATTGCAGAAAAAGGGAACTTATAAAGAAATTTATTTTTGATGTTTGTGTATTCCAAGAAAAGTTATTATGCTCTATTTGAAGATTTTGCACCTCAGTTGGCTCAGAAAAACTATATTTAACAGACTATGATGTAAAAGCACACATGGATCACAGTATTAATAGGTGCCAACTTCTGTTGAACCATTTCTGCCAGAATATTTTAAACTTGGCACTCCAACCCCAGGTGCTCCAAATGACTGCAGTAGAGCTTTTTTATTTTAAGTGAAGTTTGAAGTTCTTCATTTCCTTTTTCCAGTAGAATTGTACCAAAATGAATTTGTCCATAGTGTGCTAAAAGCCAAAAACTGATTTTTTAAAACCCTGGAGAAAGGTGTTAATCTACATGATAAACATCTGTGAAAAGTTTCAGCAAAAATATACACCCGAAAAATGTTATGATTTTTTGTGCCCAAATCTGTCCTTTTCTGAAAATCTATATACATGTATTTATATAGGAAAAATTGGAAATTTTATTTTGAGAATAATTCACTGGAATATCTTCATATTTGAAATATATAGGTACTTCTTAACTGATATTTTATTAGTTGCAACCTTACCCAAAGTCTAAGTTTCAGATCCACTGAATTTAGGCCAGGGCGACTTGAATAACGCATTAAAAATGGATTTTTAAAAATTATATTTTAGTAACTGAATTCAATCAAAACCACTGAAAGTGATTTAGAAACTCATAATAATAAGAGTGAAATAATAAGAATGAAATCTTTACTGCAACAAACATACAAAACTAAATAATAATAAATTAAAATCTTGCGAGTCTTCGACAGTACTAACACCATAGAAATAAATATAATCTAACCAAAAGATGTGTAAAAATATGGCTTCAAGATAAAACAACAACTTTTCAAGATCAACTCAAAACTATGTAATCATGTACACCTTGTTCTACACCCAAACTGAAGCGTGATAAGATGGTCAATCAAGCTTGGTGATTGATAAGAATAATTTTAGATGATTAACTTGCATTAGAAAACATTTCATTGAAAAAAATCAATTTTTCCGTACCTTCCCTGAACTTCTGGCCCTCATATTTCAGCAACTATAAAAACGAGCTATCTCAAAATTTAACATATTGTTTTAGATACCTTAAATGGGGATGTTTTGTTTGGATTTTAGTTCAAAATATCCATTTTTTGACTCAATATATTTTTCAAACTTAAAGTCAATTGGACAAACTTCAACTTTTTGGCCGATGATCTCATTAGCCCATAGCTCAACCCAGTGTTTTTTCCCTAAACGTTTTTGATGAATCATTTCAATCGACACCCAGGAAGTATGAAATTCTAGATGGTGAGTAATAACCCCCTGTGACCACGGTCGATATTTTTTAGGATAATTTATGGGTTTAAAACGACAACTTGCGTTTACAGACGTACATACAATTGAGACAACTATTGCAATTTCTTACCTTTTAAAAATAAATTGTGAAAAATAACAGGTAAAATGATCATTTTTTATTTTCAATACCAACACAGTAAACAAATATAAGTATACAATTAGTAAATTTGAATAAGAAAGGCCAGTTTTTTCAGTATTTTTTACCAAGTATTTAGCATAATAAAAGCGTCTAGATGTTAAAGATTAGTTTATAATTTGATCAGTATACTTTTATATTAAGTAAATTTTGGTATAAATATTTCCAGTGACCCCTCTGTAAAATTTATAATATATAAGTATGTAATTGGCAAAAAGTGACAAAATATTTTATACTTTGTCATTGTCATTTGTTTGGTCTTCATTACTAATTCTGAAAACTTGAAGTGGTTCATACAGCAATGCGACTACCAGAGTTCTTCCATCGGGAGATAGCAACATTTCGTAGGGTTCTTTGTTAAATAAATAGTTGGTAACACAAACTCCATCTCTAACACGGTAAATCTATAAAATATTGAATTGAAAAGAATCAAGAACATGCTGCCAAAAGTGTCTCTTAGATATTGAGTTTTTGCTGGTGTGCTTTTTAGAAAATGATTAAACCAAATTTTAAAATTTCTTATACTAACAACAGCTGACATAATTAATAAACATGCAATTATCATAAAACTGTATGAAAATAGTTGAAAAGTATTTTAAAAATAGGTAACAACCATAACATTATTTCTAAACTAAAAATATACCCACTTCACTTTTTATTTACAATAGATTCCAACACCTTCCAAATGTATTTAAAACCAAATAATAGTTGTCCAAGAGAGTAAAAAAATCATTGATCTTAATGCTTCTACCTTCGAAAGGTTTTTGACCGCAAACAAAGTAAGTAGATACATATAATAAATACGCACAAACATATTAAAATGTCTACAATAATATTTCAGATTTGTTTGTTACATCTATCAGTGAACAAAATAAATTTACTTGTAGTATTCTGTGTGTTCCAGTAGTTTTCAGCATATCTTCCTGCTTTTGAAACGAATTGAACAATCGACTAGGTTTCAGTTGACGTGGTCGTGCCTGACTGAGACCAATCAGATATTGGTTATTTGGAGTGAGAAGAAAACTCTTGAACAATGTAGCACTACTCTCCACGCCAAGAACACGTCGAGTTAATTGTCCTGTCTCCAGGTTGTAGACATGAAGCTTGTAGTTAATCGCATGGACTCCATCTGAGAAAAATCTTAATAATGGCCCCACATCAAATGTGAACTGATAAATTATGGTGGGCTGGTTGTTATGTGACTTGTAACAAGTAGAAAGATCTAAAATGTAGGTCATGCCCAGCCAAAAAATATCTTTATTGTTCTCTTCCGTCTCATGAACTAGTTGGGAAAGTTTGTGAGACGTTGAATAAACGAGAATTATCTGCTTCTGATAAGACGGTCTAGCAACACATTGTACAGCTTTGAGAATAACAGGCTCCTTGTTCTGATCGGAAATGGATGATGTATATTCCACAAAGGTTTCTTTAGTTAAAAATGAAACATCGATTTTCCATTTAAAGTTAGAATTTGGATCCCTAAGCGATATGAATTGTTTTTCTTTATTATTTTTCAGCCCCAATGAACCACGTAGCATCTGATCATCCACCGTTTTTTCCTCTTCAGTAAGCAATGTGTTAGGTTTGTAATTGGAACGCAAAATTTTCACAGTTGATGAATTGGTAATCGGTTGGGAATCTTTCTGATAGTAGATGTAAAATCGTTTAAGACCATTTGCAAGCGTTATGAGATTTATGTCCAAGAATCCAATCTGACGCTGAAATTGAAATTGTTTACCAGTGTTAATGTTCAACATGCAAACCTCTCTACGGTTTCGATTTTCTAACCATTCTGACCTTCCTGGAACAAAAGCAATATTAGAAACTGCAATACTATTTCGTTGAATTGCTGTCTGCTCAGTTACTTCGTATCTTTTGATACTATTCAAATTATACAAAATAACTGACGATACGTCTTCATGTTCAGGAAATAGTGTTATTAAAAACAGATCAGTGTCAGGAATATTTCCTCCTAAAAACACCCCGCAATTGCTGTATCTAAATATTCTTAAGTTCTGTCCATCAGTGAGTGACCAGAGACCAAATAAACTTTCAGTTAAAGACAAAGCAAGTAACTTTTGTTTTTCTAGAAAATAAAGTTGGGTGTTGCAACCAAGAAATTTGTTAGCATTGTAATTATCTTTGAATAGAGTAGTATTTATCTAAAATTAAAAAATAACAAATAAATTTAAAAGATTATTCATGAATTTCTATAATGTACGTCAAAATAAAGTGTTTAAAAAATCTAAGTACTATTATGTACTTGTGTTTACGCAATTCATATAATAATAAAACTACCTTTAAATAGTAAAATGCATCAGATGATTTATTGTAAAGTAATGCACTGTTTCTCTTTTCTATAGGTCCAATATTTACTAGAAAAACAGCATATTTCATTGAAGGTTCAGTGAAACATTGCATGTACCTAGGAATTCTAAACATTTCCAATTTCATCCAAAAGAAAGTGTTTTTATGTTTTACAAAAGCATTTTCGTTACATTGAAATTGAAACTGTGTAATATGCAAACCATTTCCAGATTTAGTATGTTCATGAGTCACTATATAAGCAGTGTTCTCTAGGATACTCATACCATGGCATAAGACTCCTTTCTTTAAATCAAAAGCAACTTTTCTGTTAGTTTTCAATTCCAAGATGAACATACTATTAACTTTCATCTCTTGAGTGTCATAGGCCGTACAGTCGTAGTAGAATCTTTCGTCAATGGAAATATTACAACCACCTGGACATACTGGACTGCGTTCAAGGAGAATTGAACGATTTCTTATGTCTACAAGAATGGATACCAAAATGCGACCAACATATTCCAAATGAATTAACCAATTTTCACTAGAATAAAACACAGTCTGGAGATTCAAACCCGATAAATTATCGTGTTCTTTAAAAGAAAACATTAAATCAGTACTTTCGCTGTTTAGATCCACTTTAATTATGTCAATACCGGATCTGTTGATTTTCTGACCTAAAATTCCTTGTAGAATTTCAGTCTTATGACAGTAACTAGGCACCAGCATCTGCTGGGTTCCTTTTATTCTTTGATATAACATGTATTTCAAACTATAAAAACAGTTGTACTTGGTTGTAAAAGAGGTCAATTGTTTCCCTTCAGTATTAATTTCCTTCACTTCATGTTTAAACATATTGAATGTATAAATGCGTTTGTCATCAGAAACAAAAGCCACATTTCCTTCAGCAATAAAATATTGATTGAACACATCACCACTTCCAGATTCTCTAAAAGAAAAGTTCGGCAACAAACCACAATTGGATTGAATTACAAAACGGCATTGTTCTAATAGGGTATGTATTCTAGGATAAGAATACTCAAAAAGTAGTAAACAAGCAATGAGGTCGGTTGCAAGATTTGTTGCATCAAACGAAAGAGATGATGCCGAAATTCGGATGGCATTTATAAGTAGACGAAGATCTTTTTCTTCAGGAAACCCATGTTGATCGGCAAATGTTAGAGTTTCTAATAAATCGTGTCTAAAATTTAAATTTTTTCATGAATTATTTTATGAAGTATTATTGTATTAAGAATTAAGATCAGGCATTCTGCATTTAAAAAATGTACATTTTCATTAATCAGAAACGTAGTAAGATAATCGTAGTTATTGTAGTTACATATAAAATGATACTATTAATTTAAGCATTTGGGACATTTGTACTACGTATGTATTAGATAAAAAAATGGTAATGGAAAAAATAAGTAGAATAGTCGCTTTTTTAATAATCTTAATGATAAAGTTGTAACAAAAAATGAACATTAAAATGTCGTATATTATATTAGTAGTTTTAAATGTTCACTTTAGAAAAATTGTACATAAAATTATATTTTCATGGATTGATTCGGCTGAATTTAGTAGATATTTTAGAAAGTTTTTTTCTTTTTAAATCAATACAGGGGAGAGTTAGAGGCCTGCTTATAAAGTCAAAAGTTAAACTTTGCTCAAGAATTGAGTTCGTATAAATTAAAAATGTAGGTATATACTTACAATGATCTAGCCTTGAGACTGTACAACAAATACAAATAATTGAAGGCAACCATCTCATAGAAGTCCTTTATACAATTGGATAAAATTAAATGATAAGGCAATTCCTTGAGTAGCCGTACAGTAAATTGGGAAAATTGATCGTGTGGAGTATTAACATTAATGGGATGATCAGTCTATGTAAGTAAAACAGTTTTGTACTATTTAAACATTTTAGAGAAATTATCCAATTAACATAAATATTTAATGTATTTTCAATCAGTTTTAATTTTTTTTATTACTTATTTCAAACAGCTATTGATTTTTTAGATGATGGTATTTTGAGAAAATATCTAATAAATTCAATGTATGTTTTCTTAAATTATATATAAAATATTTTTGTCAAGCATACCAACTTATTTGCTGATCCAAGAAAGTAATGCGCAATTTGTGAATGAATTTTTTGTTCAAATTCTTTACTGAATAGAAAATATTCTTTTGCAAATCTTAAAAGATCATAGTTACACCTAAAATTTGGATATACATAAAATAGAATTAACAATAACAATGATTTTGACCAAATATTTTACTATACCATTTCAACAAATGCATATCATCGACATTTCTTTCAATCAGATTTATTCCAAGATCATAACGTAGACGAGACCAATTAACGAACAAGATGCGAGCCTGTTGATCACCAATTATCGTCAGTTCTTCATCCAACAACATGAGATACCATAGTTCACTCTCAGTCAAACCTTGTCTTGAAGCAGTAATGTAAGATAATGTGTGATATGTCTAAAATTAACAAAATGAGAATATAAACACAATAAATTATATTTTTTTAAATATGTCATTGCTTCAATTTAATACTATTTCAGGACTGTATTATAAAATATATTCTTAGAATATAATGAAATAAATAATGACATCGTTGTAACAAAAAATATCTATACTTTTGTTTTTTTTTATTAAAAATATTCTAGAAAATAATCCAGAACTGGATTCTAAAATATATTCTTAGAATGGTATTCACTATTTAATTTAAGTCCTCAATCGACATAGCAGTATAATCAATTATTTTCTATAGATTGGATGACAAATCTACTTTTTATATGCATATTTTTAGTAGAATTTATGTTTTTTTATTACATAATGTTTTGTTTTAAAAAATGGAATTGAATCAAATTTCATATGGTAACTAAGATGAATATTTAGTTTCATACCAAAGTTGGTTAGCAGTTAGCATTCAGATGGATCAATTACCTATGTATAAACCTTCCAATATTTATTAATTTAGAAGAAAACTGAATCATTGAAAACACTACGACAACCAAAATAAACACAGAAAAAGCTTTTGAAGTTCTACCCTACAAAAGTATAAGATCCACCTTACAGTAGGTATATTTTTGTTTGATAGGTAACATCTGTAGGAATTAACTGTCTCGCATATATTTTCCTACTCAAAATAGAAGCCGTTTCCAAAATAATCAACATAAACAAAAAGCAATATTTTATCTTATGTTGTAGGGCATGTATAAAAAATGAATTATACGAAAAAAAGAAATAGTTTTAATTAAGGATTTTGTCCTAAAATGTTTAATCTTTAATTGCGATAGCATTCATAATAATTTTTATGTTAATCTTTTGTAAAATTACTTAATCTAGTCTCTCTCTCTCTTCACGTTCCGGCACTCGAAGAAACTGAGCGTGAATCAGACAATTCTGATCGCATCTAGGAATTTCACAGTGCAATTGGATTTGTGTAGTACGTGGAATATCCAAGAATCCTAAACCGGGTATAGTCCATAAAAAAGTCGTACTCAGGATGGAAAATTTCATGCTCATCAATTAGTTGAGCAATCTCTGTGATAAAATTTAGATACGTCTGTTCCGGAATGCGGTCTCGCAGACCACATTTTATTTTTACTATTTTGATTACGTAAATAATAACGCTGAGAATAATGTTCCTTTTTGGGAGAATTAACCCACACATATATTTTTAAATTTTACCTACTACTGATTCGCACTCTCTTTCATGTCGTTTTAAATATGAGAAAATATAAAATAAAACGACCACACAAGAAATTCAATAAAACTTACAAATATTTTCCCATGTTTAAGTTGCAGTTTTTCAAAATATTGAAAAGAAACTTTTCTTGATGTAGATTCAATTATCAACTGTTCTTCTTGATAGGAAGGCCAAATGAGTACAACATGAGATACAAGGTTAACAAAAACAGGGTTACGACAATAATTAAATGCTTCTTTAGCTGCATTCCACTGTTGAGAAGTGAGACTGCACTGTCTTCGTTTAGCCAATAATTTTAAAATATGAATACAGAAATTCAAATCAAACATATATGGATCAAATTGTTGCAAGTTAATTGACATGGAATTTGTTTTTTTTAACTGTAAAAAAACATTACTGTCGTTAGGCTCTAAAACAATAGATCCTATTGAACCAAGAATCAAGACTTACTTTAGTTAGAGATGTCGATGGAAGAGTTATAATTATTTTTACACGAATTGGTAACTTTGTTTGAAGCCAAATTAACGTGTCCGTCGACGAATCTTCCAAATCCAAAAAAATAAAGATATAACGGTGTTGTGTCGAACTGATTGAAATTAAGGAATTATAAAAGACCTTTACAATATCTTCAAATTCGCAAAGATTCTTCAAATAGTTAGTGTCTTCACCATTACCAAAGACATTCGCTATTTGCTGGCAGATTGATTTTAAAATTTTTAAAATGCTAGAGGATTCAAAACTCAATCCAAAATATCGAAAAGCAATTAAACAATTTTCAGTTGCCATTGGAGTAAGAGAACTAGTAGAGAATGTAACTGCATCAGTGCACTCGACAATCCAATCATTCATTTGACAAATGATGTAGGATAAAAGAGCAGTTTTTCCACTGCCACTATCGCCATAAATAATCAAGGGCTCTGAAATGTTAGAACACATATAGGTATGTATGTATCAGGGAAATACTTTTGTTTGCCGCTAACTTTAGGCTGTTTTTAAGCTAATAACCAATTGCTCTGAAATTTGGGGCATTAATTTGAACTTATAAGAGAGACATATTTTTTGAAATTTCAAAGTAATACCTAGGTCACGCGGACGAGCTCAAAGGGCTGAATGGAACAAACGTGAACAATAATTAGAATTTTTAATATTCAATGATTCACTACCTCTTTTCAATTAAGTTACGACACTGTGTTAGGTCTCCTTAAAATTGACATATGTCGTAGGGTCTACATTTATGGATTGTTTATATTTAAACTTATAATTCAAAATTTATGATAGATATGAAAGTTTTAATATTATATCAATGACGTAAATATCTTTCAAACAAAAAAATATTGTAATTACTTGTTTCTGTTACTGAAATATTTAACATTACTGACTTTTCAACAGTGTCTTATTTAACAATTGAAAAATCAATACTATTAAATATTTCAACAATAAAAATAGATGCGTTTTTGTTTTAAAAATATCGACATGATAAATGTTGAATTATAAGCCTAAATGTAAAAATCAAACATTTTTGACCGTATGACATAGGTCAAATTCAAGGAGACCGAACATAGTGTTGTAGTTAATTGAAAGGAGTGAAATATATAATATGTCAATATCAAAAGTTTTTTTTATCATTGTTTAGTTCTAGTCCATTCAAAATGAATGTTTTCGACCTTTGATTCGGTCCAAACCACAGGTCACGTTGACCTATGACCAGAAACATAATATAACAAGGGCTGTGAACTCAAGGTTTTGTGTGCCACTAACTTTTGGGCTGGTTTTTATAAGCCATTTTTCATATCTCTGAAACTACAGAACCAATTGTTTTCAAATTTGGAACATTGATTTAAATATATTTTTTAAATTTTAAGGTCATATGCCCTTTTATCTGGACCAGCTCAAAGTGCCAAACACATTAATTTTGAATGGCCTATAACTAAATCATAATAATAAAATATTATTGGCCAAAAATGGCAAAAAGTGAGTTAGCTCACACCATAAAATAATTGAAATATACATAAAAGTGAGTTAGCTCACCCCATAAAATAATTGAAATACACGCAAAACTGTGTTTGCTATTTAAGTAATTAGAATTTACATGAGCTAACTACTTTTTTATTGTTTAAACTAACTTTTAACCTTGGTACAATTGCATAGAATCGAACTTTAATTGAGATTGGTTTTTGCCTTTATATTAAGGTGTTGAATGGTATCACTGCTATTTTAGTGATGGGAAACAACATTTTCGATTTTTGAAGGATTTTTACTAATCTAAATGTAAAGCTAGCATAAATGTGGATCATCCAATTTTCAAGAACGCTATTTTTCATGACTTACCTACACATTTTTCATAAATGTTAGAGAATAGTAAAATGATTATTTTAGATATCATTGATATTTTGTTGATTTTTAGAAAATCTATCTATCTCTGAATTTGTATTAAGACTGTGGCTGATAATCATGTTCAATAGGTATGATCGAATAACTTTTAAATACTGAATTTTATATTTCCAATTTTGGAGGATTTTTACCCTGTAACTTAAATGTAAAATGGTAGTATAGCTAGGTCAGTTAAA
>JAUYWI010076009.1:0-13748 GCA_034780595.1 Parotoplana pacifica
AATAATTATGTAGATAGATTTTGTAATTGATATCTGTTTATAAACTTCTGCTTTCATTTGATTCTAATTGTATAAATATAGATTTATGATGTGTTTTGTTATTTATTTTGTGCATTTAGTAACCATAATTTTGTATCAAATTTGTTTTCAGTTTTATAGTAATTATTTTTTTACTGAAATAAAAAATAATTGTGTTATTTTATATCAAATTCTATACAGTTTTATATGAAATATTATATTTCAAAGGTGTAAGATTCAAATAGTTATGTATATTCTAAAAATACATTTAATTTTTGCATACTGCTTTTTATTAGGTGTCAAATAAAAGTAGTATCTAACCCAAAATATATCAAGACAACATTTTAGTGAGAAAATAATTATAGAATTGAATTCTGCATATCAATATTAGTCAGTAGTTGTAATATCACAGGTGCATACATTCAAAATGTTTGAGTGGATACTCTATGTGGGTATATTTACTCTATGATTTTTAGGCAGAAAATTACATACATTTCAGTACTATTTTCAAGAAACTGGTATAGAAACTAAGATTGTAATTTGTACCTATAAGTACAGGTACAGAGAGCAATAAAGCTTTGTTGATACCATTATTCTCAAGATAAAATATTTGATTATTTGAAATTTTTAATCCATGACAAAGTAGATATTAAGCTTTGATTTCAGCTTTGTCATCTGAGGGTGGCAGGCTGTCGTTTCTTCTGTATTTCATTCAGTGGGTTGCTCTACACTTTGGGTTAGAATACAACTTTTATATAGAATTTTGGGATGTGTTGGTAAAAATCAAGTTGTCATAAGGATGAGTTTGGGCATTGGGACAAGTTGATTTTTGGATATGAGTTTGTTATGGGACAAGTTGGTAAAAAACGAGTTGTCATATTGATGAGTTAACTTATGTCCTTAAAAATTCATTACCTCTAATTTATTCCAACATGTAGCTATAATGTGAGAGTTTATTATAAAGTTAAAATTAGTTACCTGCATATATTGTGAAAATAAATAAATAGATAAAATGGCAGTCATACATGATTACACAACATTAGCCAGAAACATCTAAAACATAAATGTTGAATTTTAGTACAATGTAATCCAGAGCTCCACAGCTATGTTAGCATCATAGCTGGCAACTGAATGCATCTCTATGGATGAAGAGATCATTGAGGGTTTCTAGTTTGCCAGTCTGTTTTGCTTTAAAGCACTGAACCATCACTTACATTTGGTTGTCTGTTACTGCAGGCAGTGTTAGTAACAGTTTGCTGAGGGCTAGTACATTGGAACATTCTTTTGTTCAAACTCACTACATTAACTCTTTAAAATTTCATATTCTCTACACTCTATTTCAAAATCTTACTGTGCTAAAAGGGCCAGTAGATATCAAAATTTATTTACCTGACATATTTATAGATATGTTTAATAGATTGCTCAAATAAAGAATAATTAGTTGTAAAAAAAATTCTCCCTCTATAATGTTTACAATTAAAAGAAACAGTATAAAGTTTTGAAAAAGAAGCAGTTTAAATCAAGATTACTTTTTAATAATTGATGGATGTCAAATATCCAATATACATTCTATTTATTGAAATCAATAATCTGAAAATATCTATCCAAATAACCTTATCAAGACTAAAATATGAGGGGTGTTCCAAAAGTAATGGGACAAATGCTATAACTTTTTTGATTTGAAAATTTTCATTGAGATTCATGTTGTTAGATGCCTATGTGGTATGGAATATATGCATTAAATTTGGGACATACATTTTGAAAAAAATCTACAGCATTTTAAAAATTTGCATTCTCTATGGTTAGATTTATCAATTATACAGTTTGTGTCACTTACAAAATGGAAGATATTTCAACTCTAGAAGGCTAGTGAATTATTATTGTATATTTAACCTGGAAGTTTAGCCAGATACCAAAATTCATCAGCAACTAGATCAGCTATTGGGGAAAATGCTTTAACCAGAAATTATGTTTTTTATTAGCCAAAGAAGCAAAAGGTTGGTGCAGAAGTTTGAATGATACTGACTGCTCTGGGAGACCCATAGATGCAATAATATAACTGGTGAGGCCATTCAAGCTGTTTAACAATGCAATGATGTAGATTCCTTGGGTACTGTGCAATAAATTGAGGTGAGGTGGGGAATGTCAAATGGTACAGTTCACAGATGAACTTGCATAATCTTTTGAAGTAAAATTAAGTATTTATTTATAAAAAATTTCATAGAGAGCACTATTTTTCAAATTACTGTAACTTTTTTATTAATAAATATTTTTTCATGAAAGTTTATATTCAGGTTTATGTATTTTATGAATCAGTAATGGTGACTAATATCAATAAATACCTATTGACAATTTTTTATTATTAGTAAGGTCCCAATTTATATAAAAATAGTACTCTAAATTCATAATATTGATGTTAAAAAGCCATAAATAAAATGCTTAAAATATAAATTTTTATTATTTTTGGGTACCAAAGGAGAATATTTTTTTAGAAATGGTTTATGATCATATATGAAAATATATAAAAAAATCATATAACTGAACTAGAAAAAAACCTTTACTGGAATTTTAGAATACTGATTTTTTTAAACAAAATATTGTAAACAAATGAAAATAACAAAAAATATTGATGGAGAACTTTCAAAATGAAAAAGTTGTAGGTACACTATGATTTTTTTTCCAATAGCTTTTTCTAATATGTATAGTCCCCTTAGTAGTTGCAGTGATTGTGGTCTACAAAATTTTAAAATACAAGGTGCAAAGTATGTCAGTGGCCCTAAGAAATATTTCAAGTATGGCCCTCTTAGAGCATTTATTTCTAAAATTTTAGATTTTTAATTTTTTTGATAGTTGATGCTTAATTTGCATAAATAATATTGAATTTTCTATATTGTAATGACCACCCTGTCAAATTTTGCCACATATTTTAACTGACCTCAAGATCCAACCTAAGTATGAGGCAAAACTACTCACTTGATAATTGATTTAAGTTTTAACAAAATAATTTTGTAATTTTTTACATTATTTTCATTCTTTTTTGAGTATTAATGTATATAATTGAATTTTGTTTCTATGTTGTTTCTATGTGAAAATCATAATTTTACACTTCTTTTAGTTGAATTTGTGTTAGTACTGTTGAAGGCTTACCATTTTTTGTATGTTTGTCTGCAGTAAAGATTTCATTCTTCATATCCATATTTTTTTTAGAAATTCTACTTTATTATCTCAAGAAAATGGATTCACATTTTAATAGCATGATAGGTTTTTAAATTATAAGTCACATTTTTGTAATAATTTTTTTTATGAAATGTTGGCAATTAATACGAATTATGAATTTATTATTAGTTGACCAATATAAATAATTAAAGTTAATTAATAATTCTGTACCTATTTATTATTATTTAAAAAAAAGTTTTTTTAATATCTATAGTTAACAGAATTTATACATTAGGTTCTAGAAGTGTAGACTATATCATTTTAAATAATATCCATTTCTGTTTGGTTGACTGAATATATTTTAGTTGTACTGAATTATAAATTTGTTTGTGGTTCGACCAATTCTCAATCAGTTGGTATTTCTATTTGGTTGTTAACAGCCACAATAACTTCTTTTCTTTAAATGCATTAAATTTATAAATTATTAAAATCAATAGACATAGAATTTTCTGATTGTACAATTTTTCTGACAATACCAACATTTGTTTGGTGATAAATGCCTCCTTAGTCCCTCAGTAGCACTAGTTATATAAAACAAGGTAATGCACCTCTGATTCCCCTTGACTGGTTTTGTTTATCCTTCATACCAAAAGTGAAGGACTAGAAATGGAGAACGAAAAGATTGGAGAACAGAAGGGAATAGATGACAAATGAGGACGAGAGTGTATAACTGGAAGCAATGGGAAAGTCTATGTAACAGTTTATTAAAGCTGTTGAATTTATTAATTCCTTTCCCAAAAATAAAATCACTTAAATGTCTCTAAAATGAAACATCTTATCTTACTTATTAAATCTGAGATTTAATCTTATCGAATTATTAGCAATAACATTTTATTAAAAAATAATGCATCACTTTAATGGTTGCTGGTCCATGAGGGCCACCATATCAAAATTAAGTTTTATAATAACTAAATAGTCCTAACTTATTTAAAACATTTTATTATTTGTTGTTTTGGAATAAATTCAATCACTAGAAATGTTTTTTTACGCATTAGTCTCATTCTCAAATCAGTGGACACATATAATGAATAGGCTTTCTAAATTCATACAAATTCTAATTAGCTAATCTTATTTTTTCCCCTAATTAAATTTTAAGTAAGGTCAATTTTGAACACAACAAGGCCAAAACAGCTGTCCTGGGCTATCATTTGAAAAATATGTTTGAATATATTGCATGCACCAAATATGAGTCATTATTTGACAATGGAAATGATTTTCATGTAAAATGTACAATTTTCTCAAATTAGGTAAAGTTTTATTTCTTTCTAATGCAGTCACATGATTTTTTTATTGGATATGATATAGAATTAATTTAGTTTTAATATTAATAAGTTGATTTATTAATTAAATGTGGATAGACATCAAATTTATGATTTCTACCAACCTTGTTCTGTATTTTTAGCATACAGCATGTCAGTCAGTTCCAATGAGTCAAACACAGATGATATGGCATTTGCTCCACGTAGAGACACTCAACGTTTTGTATTTGGCACTGTAGGTGTTGGAATTAGGATAGAGACTATATGGAATAAATTATTTTGTCGTGATAACTATATTAAATGTATTATTCATGTACTGATAATCTTGAAACAGCTATCCATGCATTTTAAAATATCATTTATCTGAGAGCTAACCCACAAACATAATTTCATTTATTTTAAGGTCTTTGGACCTTTTTGTTCTTTAAAATATTTCGACAAATGTTTTATTTTTCAATCACACGATTTCATAGTTTATAGTCCTCATAACATTTTTTAAAGAATAATATTGATTTTTACAAGGTACATGTATAGCGAATTTTTTCAAATGTTGTGTTATCATTTTAAAATCTCAAATTATATTTCTATATACATACATAGTTGCCTAAAGTAGGAAAAAATGGAATGAACTTACAAATATGTACAATGTCAAAATGTTATTTTCTTGTAGTTACGGACATGGTCGTCATTAAATTGGAAAGAAATGGTATTTTTGATAGCTACAACAGCTTCCTTATTGATAACAGTGGTATTGTGCAGCTATAAATTAGCACAATATTCCAAAACAGATTTCACCTTTGGGATTATTCTTATAGTTAATTCAGGTGAGTTTATCATTAGTGAGAGATTAAATAGGATATTTTATTGCTCAAAGCAGTGTAGTTTTACAACTATGTGCCAGTATTAATTTAAATTAATTAAAACCTAGTAAATATCATGCAACTATATCTAGCTATTTGTGTATTTTAGACTAAAATACATAATATAGATATCTTATGTATGTGCTATATAAGATAGAAATACCTACGACCATATTCTATATTTTTTGGTTTTAGTATTTTGTATGTACTATGTTTACCACGGGGTTCTTGGGGAACGGGTGTATGAAGTAATGGTTTACGTCGTGGCGGTTTTTATTGTTATTGTTTACCTTATTATGAATTTTGTTCAAACAAGTGGCTGGAAAGACAATATAAAAATTGTAAGTATATTGTTAAAAAAATAATTAAAACTACCCAGGTACCATGATTTTGAACATACAAAGCCTCTCTTTACTACCTGTGTTGTAAAGTTTGTGAATTCCAACAATGTACGTTATATTATACGCTTTCAACACGCCATTGCGTCCATGTTTTTGTAGATAAAAAATGAACTAGTTTTTTATTTGTTATTACTCTTATCACATTAATTGGCCACGACCTCCTTCTCAGCGTGCGTGCCCTTTAATAAAAAAACAAGCTTTCCAATATATTTTTTCTGAAAATCTTCTACTTATATTTTCTCTCTTCTTATGCTACTTTATGAACTTTTCCTTGCTTTTATACTTTGCTATGAAATATACGAAAATTTTATATTGCTCAGGTTGTGATTATGCCTAGCTGATGAGGCCTAACAAGGCCGAAATAGCTGTCCTGAGCAATCATTTGTGAGTAACATAAATAGGTAGTATAGAAAAATAGATTTTAGCCTTTTAATCTTTTTTACTCAAGTTTGTCATTTCAGATAATTTCCGACTATTTTTGAGAAAGCTTTAAAATTTAAGTTAGTCAATAGATAGTTATAGTGACATAAAAAACAGCTCTTTATTTGGATCTAAGATGTTTTGAAAATTATATTTTTAGACTCGGCTAGTTGCAGCAGGTATCTTGGGTCCTGTCACAGCTAGTATTGGCATTTTATTGGCCAGAGAATACCATGATTCTGGGAATCTTATTTTTCGTACAGTTGGAGCCACAGAACAGCTCCAGTCTGCATGCAAGAAGACATTTTTAAATGAAGCGCTTATAAAATTTGATCTACAAATTGAGGTGAGATTATTTTCTTACTAAGAAATGTTAGTGAGAATAATGGACAAACTTTTTAAAATTAATCGGCCAAATTGTGTAAATGGTTTGAATTAACAACAACCAGTTTTCCTAAATTTGTTTGCTTATGCATGTAACTTGTACGAGACATAACTTTCAAGATCAAGGAAAGAATTAGACATTGTTTGTTCACCGAAGTCAGGAGAATGATCAGCCGTTTCCTTTGCTCTGCTGATCTTCGCCCCATAGAGCTTCAAGTATGTATTTTAAAGCTCTCTAACTGAAGCAACACCAACTATTTTGATTGGAATATTCTAATCAAAATCTTTAAGCAACACAGATATCGACGGTATACGATGTCAACTAATGATTTAAAAACAGATAGTGACACTCGATAATAAACAAAGAAATCATCAAATCCTGTTAAGAACTTTTTGTCCATTAACATTCTTTAAATTTAAAACACATCTTTGTCTAAAATAGCAATTAATTTATTTTTGATTATTTTTAACAGTTTAGAATTTTAAAAGATTGTATTATTAGAGTTGATAGGAGTTTGCTGAATTTCTACAGATTTATTATTTTTAACTTGTCGAACTCTTTATATAAATGCTGAAACACTTTCTTTCAGGCAACGATGTTGATATTGGTGGTACGCGGTTTTACACTTTCTTTAAAAGAAATCTTAACTTTAGCACTTGGTTTCCCATTTTCTATTTTTTGGGCGTTATTCGGTTATCTTGTGGTAAGCAATTTTCATTCTACCTTTACACTTATGAATACAAACAAAATAAACGTCCACATCAAATATTTCCATATAGAAAATTCATACTTAAAACAGTCGTAATATGTACTTATGTACAATGACCGACCATCTTAGTGGTTGTAGATAAAATGTTTAAATTTTATTAAAATTGTGGTTTCAATTTAGTTTCTTTGTCTCAGCTAGATGTAATACGTTTAAAAGAACAACTAAACAATTGTTTTGTAGACTAAAAGGTATACGACCAGTCTATTTCACGTGGCTCCAAAAAAACTTTAAAACCCATGTCCGATTTTTCACAGATGTCTTGGTTTATTATGTGATTGTCCATGCTCTATTTTAAATCCAGGGGTGTTTCTTAGAGCAGTATCAGAGCATAATATGATCCATAAATATGTTGTAAAATGTATAATATAAATATTTGAAATAATTGTTCCATTCATTTCTGTAGCATAATATGGTCATGACTTTGTGATTATGTTTAATCGTCATGACATGACTGCAAATTAGGCGATGAAATTCATCCTAAATCAGATGTTGAATGCAGCAAGTAGTGCCCAGATTCATGCTGGAGTAGAAATTGAAACCAACTACTGGGTGGCTTTGTGAAACATGTTCTACTATTGACTTTACTATTACCAAAATAAATCATTCATTTAGTTTTTTTCATTGAACATAAAAAATACTAAATTACACTTTTGATATTATCTGAAATCAGAACAGAGTCTGCTGATTAATATTCGACATGCTTCTTATTTTTTCCACTACAAAACATGGGGAAGTAGCGTTAATTGTTGATATATCTTCTAGTTACTGTCCAACAAACTAGCAAATGTAAAACTGAATCTTGAAGGTGTGGAATCCAAGTTTCTTAATATTGATGAAGAGAACTAATTTAGTTGTTGCTAGATAAACATCCGCATATTAATTAACCTAATGCAATAGCATTAGATAAAATTAGCAATGCATTTGATTTTATTATAGCTATTGATTTTCATATTTTATGAATAAATTATGGCAACCCTAAAATCTATGATTATTTTGACAATTTACATGCAAGGAATGTATCCAACAGATTAATTTAATTATCCGTGTATATTGATCATATTTATGTCCTAGATAACAAACTAATTTTTTCTCGAGTTTTCATAAATGCAATTCATGAGCATAATTATTATACATACATATATGATTATAAGTACACATAGGCATTGCTATACCTTCTATTATAAACTACTTTGATAAAACTGGGGTGCGTTTTGTGAAAATAATAAAGGTGAACAGGTTCACCCTCATGACATTTTTGGTATTATTTGTCATATTGGTTCTTCAATCAATCATGGCCATTACATTTCTTACATAAAGAATATACATTGTTGGTATAAATGTAATGATTCCACCATCACTAAAGTCGTTTTTGATCTACCTTTTAATTCAACTAGTGCTTATTTAGCTTTTTACATTTTGAATAATAACTAGATTATGGGAAGAGTGACGGTTCTAAGTTCCGCACCATATTTCTTGTTATTGTTTTACATTTTTCATTTCTGACCGGATTGTTTCATGGATTTCGTTTTTTGGATTTTGGATATACTATGTAGATGGTACTTTCAAGCACCGAGCTTGACTGGTCATCTTATCATGCTTCAGCTTGGGTGTAGAACAGGATGTACATGATTACATAGTTTTGATTTAATCTTGAAGGGATGTTGTTTTTATGTTGAAGCCATATTAATATTTTTACACATCTTTTAGTTGGATTACATTCATTACTATGATGTTAGTGCTGTCGAAGGCTTGCAGATATCATTTATCATTTATTATTTTGAATGTTTGCTGCAGTAAAGATTTTATTCTACATATTTTTTACAATGACTATGCCATTGAATTATTTGATATCAACCTATCATAGAAAAATCGAGTATTATTTTATTAATAGAACGATCAATCTTTGGATCGCAATATTATGACCTGGGTTGTAGGTATATGCTATTAAACTAATTATCCTGTGTATTTATTTCAGCTGCGAATTGAAAATAAAATAGGAAGTCTTATATTTGTCATTACTGGTCTTTTAGAACCTGCTTACGTATTATATATAATTATCCATGTAAGTTGCTATTTTATGTTTTATAGTAGTAATGGCTTTTATTATTTCATGTTTCAGAGTAACAGTGTTATTACTATTTCATGTTTCAGAGTAGCAGTGTTATTACTATTTCATGTTTCAGAGTAGCAGTGTTGTTACTATTTCATGTTTCAGAGAGCACAACAAAGAACCGGGCGCAAGCAAGATGATGAGAACGTTCTTAATGTTACGTTTGTTTGTGGCGGACTAGCTCTCTTTGTTCGAGGATTACTTTTGTTAACTATTTTCATAGTTTATCGAGGTTTTGGCAAGGGTCTGAAAGCAAAGAGTACGTTTGTTTATTAAATTTATTTAGACGGTAGTTAGAATTCAATAGCATCTTTAATATTAATTTTTCACTCGGTAATTTCTCATTATGGACGTTGCTGAAGAGATACTCGTTTATTTAAATGAGTAAAAAAGTAATATCTAAGTATAATATGTTGAAAATTACAGCATGTAGTAATGAACTTTGACCCATTCGTTAACTAATCATATGCAGTAAATCAAAATCGATTGTATTGTTCAGAGCTCATTGATATTTCTGATTAGATATACTTACAGAGACAATCTGTACGTGTAATGATAATAATATGTTGTGAATATGTCGGTATGTATGTATCTCCACTTGGTATACATTTTAAATTTGTATAACTACATATGTTGGTGACAAATTCAGCCGCTACAATGGATTTACTTCCTGTCTTGTCGATTTCTTGATAATACACAATGTGACTACATCAAATTGTTTTCTTGGTATGCTAATATTCCTTTTATTTAATATCCTATGGTGGATGATGGTTTTCAATAAACTGCTTTTCTTTTTTAAATTTGTCAATCTATATCTATGAGAATTTATACTTAAACTTAAACCTAAACTTAGTCCAATGGAGTATTTTTTATGCTCGTATGCTCCATTTGGATAAAATTGCTATCATGGAAAGATTAATGACAATTTATTTGCTTAAGAATTTCGATAAGGTAGCCGTTGAACTCAGTGCATTAATGACTTCAAAAATGTAAAAAAAACTTGAACTTTGTCCGGTTGACTTAAAATTTGATGGTTAGAACCAGAAATATTCCCAAATCCAGTAAGAAGTGTATTGGAAATTTAAATGCTTCACTTTTATGGTTGCTGGTCTATAAGGCCCACCATACTGGGGAGGCCCATAAAATTGATTTTGATTATACAGGAAATTCTTCACACATATAAATGACTCTATTTGATTTAAAATAGTTTATGATTAGTTTCTAGGTCATTTATAATGGTTTTGGAATAATTTCCTGCCTTCAATTTCAGAAAAAAAGATTTATAATGCATTGGCTGATTTTTTGTCCTTATATCAGTGGACCTAAATTTCTGACTGCATAAAGCAATGACTTTTTTTGCTTGGCACACTTGTAACATGCCAGATAAAGAGTAGATGTGCCAAATATAATTGCATTCTATTTTCCTATTTAAATATATGTACATGGTGGCACAAAAGTCTTCGGCCCGGCCCTTCTTTTTTGATAGAACAGCAACTTCGCTATCGTATGAGGCTATGTTGGAAGACAAATAATTGTGGCCAATCATTTCCCAACGTCCTGACTCAGATGTGTTAATCTTCCAAAACGCTGGATGGGCAGGCGTGGACCCATAGAATGGTCCGTAAGGTCATCCACCTCACCTCACACCTCCAGATTTCTTTCTGGGTATTCCACCATGGAAGACCAAGGGACATCGCACATTTAAAGAAAATTATTAGAGCAGAATGGGTAACAATTTCGCCTGAATTGTGTCGAGAAGTTGCTCACAGCGTCATCGATCGTTATCAGGACTGCATCAAGGCAAATGGTGGACACTTCGAAAGGCTATAAATTGTTTTAGAACTGCTTAAACGCATTAAATTGTCTAACAATTTTTTCATATTTCTAATGAATTGTCCAACAATATTATTTTATTCCTAATAAGTACTGCGCTGAGCCGAAGACTTTGGGGCCACCCTGTATATTGTTTTCAATACGGCCATTTTTTGACACAAACATTTTCATAACTTTTCTGGATCACTATTTTTTTATGAAACTGTTTACAGTTATAGGAATACAGTACTGAGTAATTTGGGGGTAGGGAGGTGACCCAAACAAATGTTGTCAAAAGAGAACTTAGTGTACAGATTACAAATTTCAGGTAAATCGATTCAGCCATTTGGAGAAATTTTGAACAAAGTTAGCGGGGTGGCCACCTCCTCCCGGTTATTACGCCCCTTTACTCTTGGAAGTTACCTAAAAAATAAACATGGTCATCAGAGGTTCGATAATTTACCCCCCCCTCTCAAAAGAAAAGTATTTTCCATAAACAGATTGGGTTGACATTTGATGCACAGTAGATACTTTGTAAAGATTTGTCGAGATATCTTTAAAAAGGTTGATAGGGGGGCGATGACGTCACTAGGTCCAAAAAATTGAACAAGTTTTTATTTTCAAGAATGATCATTTATTAGAAAATTATAATCCGGTTATTTGTTTGACTGGTGATCTGTTAGACCAGTCATTTATCGGTCTAATGAATGACAGATATCTACTTATATTTTCTAACGAATGACTGGTCTAACAGATGACCGGTCTATCAAATGACTAGTCTAATAGATAACCAATGTCTGCGGCTCAGCATGAATCCTCTTATTTCTTTGTTGATTACGAACCGGTCGTTAGTTCTAGGGGATTACCAAATAGACTAGCAGAGCCGAATCTAGTCAGTCACACAGAGTAGAGGTTGTCTTGAAGCATAGACACGCAGCTAGGTAGATTTCTTTTAGCCTAGCTGGGAGAATGACAAGGGCAGCTTGTAGATAAGTTGTTCTGTCCGGCCCCAGCAAAATCTCTCCTTGATCAAATGTTCGAAAGGACTTTCTTGCTACTTAGTTGTCAAATTAGTGTTTCCTCCAAATACAATACACGTACTAGGAAATGGATGAGTTTCGTAATCATAACTGCATTTTAATGCCGATAAATATGTACCTTTTCTGAAAACCAATGCAGTAATTTGAAAATATATTTTCATCTGTATAAATGTCACTTAAAATAAATAGGTACTACCTTAGTGGTATAAAATAATTAAATTATTATTTTAAATATAATATTCTCAGTTTTATTTACTTTGGTTTAAAATATAAATTTTTAATAGATAGTTGCATTTTATTAAAATTGGCTTAGTTATTAAATACGTACGCACACCATTCTTGCTAGGTACAGAGGTATTATAAATGACTTTCGGATAAGTTTGATGAAGTAGGTACACGTACATATAGGTACTCTTAGTGCATAAGTTGAAGTTTTGGTTAGATTTGAGTTTGTAATCGACCATACCCGAGATTTCAGAATGATAACAAATCGCGATACACGCTTTATTAGGGTATACAGATTATTGATTGTATTACGTTTCGAAAATCTTTAAAACATTGGCAAAGGTGATGCAGTATACAGTACACAAAAAAGCAAGCAGCTAATAGGGGTTAATGAAACAGAGTTAATGATAAGATACGCATAGATAACTAATTTAATATATCGGAAATGTCATTCAAAGTTTTACAAATCATTAAATAAGTAGGATGCCGGGTCAATATACATAGCTTCTGCACTAATACGAGTTTTATCAGATTTAATTGTACATACAATTTTCCATTTAAAGGCCAACAAATTATTATGAAAAGACAACGAGGAGGAGCATTTGTGTGTTCCAAAATACGCGATCTAAAGGTCCTAATATGTTTGGCATAAATAATGTTTATTACACAAATCATAGGTTATACAGAGGTCCGACTCTCGCTAGATCTCTATCTTTTCTATAGTAAATAAAATTCAACGATTTTTATAATAATTTGCTAAATTGAGCCTTCTATAAAAGTAGCATAATTTTTACACAAATAAATTCATAGATTGATAAATTAAGATTTAATTTTGTTTAAACTATTAGCGAAGTCACCTTGAAAAGAGTGTATATGACCTATATACGCAGTGCCATGGAATATGCAGGAGCCGCATGGATGCCGGCTATGAGTGATACAGCCAGAGAACAGATTGAGACGATCCAGAGAAAGGCAGATAGAATCATAACAGGTTGTTGCAGCGGATCTAGAGCAGCAGATGTCGAAACCGAGACAGACCTGGAAAGTCTTGAAGTCAGAAGGGAAGCCAAAGTAGTAAAAATCTATGAGAGAGCACTACGGAGGGATCGGGAAGATCCACTGTACATTCTGGCCACGAAGGAGGGAAAGAAGAGACTTAACACCACTAGAGGATGGAGGGATGTCGGTAGAGCAGCGAGTTCGAAGGGTGGCTACGATAACATCCCTAGAGAA
>JAUYWI010076020.1:0-13744 GCA_034780595.1 Parotoplana pacifica
TATCAATTACAAAATCTATCTACATAATTATTATTTGAATTTGTAGCTTCTAAAAAATAAATAGTATAATTTACTTTTTAAAATGGTAACAAAAGAAACAAATTTACATAATTTTTATAGCTTAAAATTATATACTACTTGTATGCGACATATACGCAAATTTATAAAATAAACACGGAGTGGGTACTCTATGTATTGTTACTTTATGATATAACTATCGTTTAGGTATTCAGCTTTAGATATAAGATTGCGTCTATGTTATACCCCTCCCTGTCCAACATTAATCTTTTCAGAAGCTGTAGTCTATCCAAATAAATTTGATGCTGACCGTTTTTTGATTCTACAGAATGCTCTAATTATAGTTAAGAAATTTATACCTACTAGGCTACGCTTTGTTTGAAAGATATTAAAAAAATATCGAATTTTATGACTCCAGTCTGTACCATTTTAATTTTTTTGTTTTATTAGTTTTTGTCGATTTAGTAAGTGCAAATCCAATAATCGGGAAGTGTCTTATTTTGGTCCCGTAAATGAATATTATGTAAACATGTCCATATTTCTCAAATAACTCCACTTACTGTTGAAAATTGAAGCTAAAGAACATGAATGTATATACTCCAGTAGGGTATGTTACTTATCTAAATCATGAGTCGATTGTTATTTTTTTGACTCAATTATTATGAAAAAAAATCATTTGAGTTCAAGTGCCTGGCCTTAATAATTGCTTCTGCACTGCAACTAGGAGATTGTATGAAAAAAACTGAATGTTAATTTGAAAGATATCAATAAATATAAGAGTAGGTATATTAATATAAAAGTATATGAAAATGACATTCTGAACTTTGAATTGCAGTTCGAAAAATAATAAATGTTAAAGAAAATTAATTGACAATGACATTAAATGAATTTAGTATAATTAATCCATGTAGACATTTTCTAGTTGTATTTTACAATAAAAAATAATGTATTTCTTTTCTACACAATATACATATTTCTAATTAAATATGGGATAGATTGTATTGATGTTTTCAACTCCTACAATGAACCATTTTATTGTATTTCTTTTTGTATTTTGTGTCGAACGTGCAGTTTAGCATATAGAATAAAAAGAAAAAACGACAAAGGAGTTATTGTTATAATATGAACTAGTATGGGAAGATAAAATAATAGTTTATACTAGGATTTATATGATTTTTAATATTATGTATATTTAATATGTCAGATCTTCAGAAAGTTTTATTCACAAAATAAAAATCCCCGATTTTTCTCCTATAATAGCTACAATGTTAAAAATTGGAACTACCGACTGTGAATTGTGAACAGATTTTATGGAACGGTCCCTATTCAGATAATGTATTTTACATCGTCTAATATGATCAGAAAATATGTTCACACTCATAAATGACAAGATATGTACTATAATTACATATTACACCATTGTTTTTGTCTTTTCAATTGAATATGCAGATACATATAAAGCACAGCTTGATTTTAATATAACAATAGTTGACGTTTTCGAAACAATAAAACTTTTGCATATTATTTGAGTGTATTTATAATAATAAACAAGTCGGAACAATTTTGTTACACTTTACCTTTTCTGATTAGCCGGAGGAGACTGTATTTAGTAGGTAGTTTAACCCTTCATCGTCAACGCTTCTTTACATCCGTGGTCGGTACACAAGAAAGTGATAAGCACCAAGTATACTTCCCGTGTATTGTTGGGCACAATTTGAAAAAAAATCGATAATGAAACTGAGCGCCAGCTGGTCATATGTATATTAAGACTACGAAAACTGGAAAACTGTGGAAATCATCATGATTCTTTGGAAGGTTAAAGACACGTCTCACTGGAAATCCTACCACCCTATCAACCTGACATCTTGCATTGGCAAACGCATGGAATGAGTAGTGAAAACGCGCCTCATATTTCCTTGAGAAAAACAACCTTCTAAACATCAATCAAGCATCGTAGTATCCTCACCCTGGTTGATTTTACCAGTGTTTATGACCATTTGTGGCGTATGGGACTCTTCTACAGGATGTTTAAACTCCGTATCCCTTCCTGTATTATTCTTTAGATCAATTCATTTCTTACCAATCGTACCTTCAGAGGGAAAGTTGGTAAAGTCTGTATCAAGCCCGTTATTAGGAAAAAAGTCTCCCTCAAGGTTCTGTCATCGCCTCTTTTTTGTGGTTGATTTTCATCAACGATATTGATGAAAACTGGGAAGATGATCCTGTTAAATCCCTTTTCGCTGACGATACAGCTACTATAGCCAGTGGTAGAACTGTCAAGATTGCTGAATAAAAAAACGCAGAGAATGCTTAACCATTTTGCAGTCTGGAGCAAGAATTGAAAAGTCGAAGTGAGCGCAGCGAAAACTTACTACATGATAGCCACTCTGGACCCCAGAGAAGTTAAAGGAAATGCCAGCTGCAGTCTCCTATTTAACATCACCGAACTTCATAGAAAAGACAATCCTACCTTCCATGGCATTACTTTTGATAAAGATATGAGATTTGGAGTAGCAGGCGGATAAAGGTAGGAAGAAAACAAATTCGACAGCTCTAATATTTTTTGATGGCATTGATTGACTCATTGTTATCAAGAATTTCGTTGTAGAATTCTCCACGATAATTCAAAGCAATGGTATCAGATATGTTAAATTTTTGGAAAATCTTAGAGCTGTCCGCAAGCGAGGTAATCTGGTTATAATGCACGACAATGCTCGACCACATGTTCGTGTGACGGAAAATGTTTTAGAAGAGTACGATATTGCTTGGATTCGACAGCCACCGTATTCGTAGAATTTAAAAATGTTAGATTAATATTCCGCAACATGGAAGCTAGTCAAAAAGATGAGATATTCCACACAAGACACGAGGCAAGTCAATTTGTCAACGACAAAACACCTGGCTACCTATAGAGTTGATTTAGAAAAAGATTGTTGCAATACAAGGTGATTACATAGTTAAACTGTCAAATTTATCAATTGTTTTGTATATATGTTTCATTTTTTAAATACTAGCAGTTGGATTATTTTTGTTGTTGTTAGATCTTAATGGAAAGCAAGTTAATTTAGATTCCCCCTCTATATTTTTATAAAGCTATTCAGTGCATTTGTAGACATTGTACCCACAGAACAAAGATACCTATCTTTGTTCTGTGATTGTACCTGTATAAAAATACCCAAATCACTCAAAAAATGTAAGTGGGAGAATCGGGTCTCCATAGAAATTAATTAAAAAATAAGTATTTAAAAGGACTCTAAAAGACTTAAAATACTTTAATATTAGTTCCTAGACTATATGATTTATTTCTAGTGGTTTTGTATGAAATTTAGTCACTATTATGTAAATGAATTTGAGAAAATTCGATTTAAATGCATCAACTGGGTCCATTCATAAAATTAATGAACCTTAATTTTTCCTCTATAAAATTATGACTTTTTATTTACCACACCCACAATACATCAAATATGGAATAAGAACCATTGTATATTGAATTTGAAGGAATTATAATGAATGATTTTTAATTTATTAGAAAAAATTTGAATTCCATTTTCTCCATCTCAATATTTAAGATTTTTTATATGTACATGCTCAGTTTTACACACATAACATTTTTAACAAATGAAACGCTTGTGAAAAGGCACAACTGAGTAAATTGTAAATAAAAGTCACCGCTCTGTTAGACTTTTATTCTAAAAACACCAAAAAAGTTTTGACAAATTACTCTGAGGTTGAACCGTGGGAACAAAAATAAATAATTTCAAAAATCCGTAAATGTTGAACAATATTGTTTGACAATTTTATTGTAAGTTGACTCTAGAAATCAGTTCTAGTAAAATTTTCATTTTGTTCTAATCAGTTCAAACTTCACTTTTCCAAATGAGGGTTGCATGACTTTTAGGAAGAGAAGGCTTCTGCCCCTAAAACTTTTTATAAGTTCTATCTTGGTTTCAAATTTCATCCAAATCGGTGGTTCATGGATTCTGAAACAAAGTTCTAATATTCTCTAATGACCGTAATCAAAGAGACCTTGCATTAAAACCCTTTGACCGTACTTCACTCCCGTTACCGACCATGGCTGGGTTAAATGATGCAGATTATGTGATATTATGTTGCAAATAAATATATTAAATGAAAAAAATAACAAAAACTAATTAATATACATGTATATGTATATCGAGAGCTATACCAATAACTAATTTGTCTTCTTATACCGATTACTTTGACTTGCTTTGTCAATTTTAGGATTGTACTTACTGAATTTATATTTTTATCACATTAATGATTGTTTTGTCTGCCATTCATTAATCTAAAGGTAGGTAGAAGACTTGGAAAAATTTTAGACATGGGTGATCAGGGACATCAAATAGTATGAAAATCTAATTAAAACGTCAAAAAACCAAGTAACAAACTTTGATTTTTCTAAATATTTTTCTCCATAGTTTCCGGGGGTATAAGGGTGCAGCCCCCATCGGTATCGGTAAAATACAATTTCAACATTGTGCTAGGCACATCAAACAAAAAATGTAATAAAATTGATGTCATAGAAGATGAAATTCGAAAAACGGAGCCAACAAATTTAGCCTTTCAAAAATTGTTGTTTTACTAACAATAACAATTTCAATGTGTACTGATGCTTGTGAGTAAATCCTTAGTCATTCGATTCGTTGTGATTTTGTTAGAACATAACAACATCATCAGACTTTCTTAAGTCTCGCCATTGCAACCTCGGCCTTGTTTAGATTCTGACGTACAGTCCTTTGTCAGTTTGGACCCTAGAAAAATCATCATTTTACAATTTCTACATCTCCATCGATTTTAAAGTCTTTGTCGTCTTATTCAGCTGTCGTAATTTTTGTCTTGTTTACATTGAGGTAAAGTCCACATTGTTCGATATCTTTCAATAAAGTGTCGAAGCCTTGTCGAGTTTTTGACAATAGGGATGTATCATCGGCTTACCTCAGGTTGTTGAGTTTTAGTCCTCATTTTCATCGAAGTTTGTTGATCCAATTTGTATTCCCAGTAGGTATTGAAGAGGCAGGGTGAAAGAATGCACACTTGCATGACTACTTTACCACTTTCAAAGCAGTCTGTCATTCCAAACTCAGTCCTTATACTGGTCTTCATACTGGTTCTTAAGAAGATGGATTAGATGTTGCCTAAGAATACACCAAAATTGCTGTAGTCAATGAAGCAAATGTAAAATTTTAATAGTTTTGTCTCCGTTATGTGGAAATTCTGTTATCTACTCATATAGTTTCTCAGTGCACTCCTTCCATCTTACTTTTATGTCTTTTCTTCTGTTAGAGTAATTCTGTTGATATCGTTGATGATTCCGTTCCGATCTGAAAATTTGTTCGAAATTTGTCTAATTCTTTTGAAAATATTTTTCATTTTTCATACTGATGTCTCTTTCAACCTGTCCATAAATTTGCTAACTTTTCTTTGAAACTGTCTGTTTCCATGATGGCGGCCTTGGTGATTTTTCATTGCCTTTTCCGAAATCCGTTTTCTTTTTTAATTTGGCAATGGTTGATTTTGCGATTTCCTTCACTGCCCTTTTAATGTTATTCCAGAGTTTTTCGGGTCGCATTTTCGACGGGTAACTGTGCAAAACTGTATTCAACTATCACTTTGTGTTGCAGGGGAATGGTTCGAGTATCAACACTTTGTTTGCCATTACAAACTGCTTGAGAGGTTTCTACATTTAATTTTCTTAATAGTACTCTTTACCTACCGTCTGTTTGGGGAAAGACTTAATAAATTGAATTCTGATAATCCTTCATGCAAAGCATATGAGGATTTTGGATTGTGGAGAATTTTGATTATTAAGGGGCTTTCTCAAGGTTATCCAACTGTACTGGGATATATATAAGCTTTCCCTCAAGTCGTAAAAAATTGCGATCAAATGTATATAAAGAATCCTGATATCAATTTCAAATGCAAGAGTGTTTATCTACGGCAGCTGTACAATCTTGGTACAATTCTAACATCATTCATTGCCAATGGGAACAAGATTCCTCACGCAAATATTTTGATTAAAATTGATAGAAGGATGGCACAGAGTTTGACAACAGTTTTCAGTTTTCTTATCCAAGCTCTTCAATTTTAGTAGGAAACAGAAAAATGAACTTTTAAAGAAATATATTGTTGACATGATTGTGTATTCCAGTTGGCTCAGAAAAACTACGTTTTGACAGACTATGATGTAAAAGCACACAAGATCATAGTATTAATAGGTTCACAACTTCTGTTGAACCATTTCTGCCGGAATATTTTAAATTTGGCACTCTAGCCCCAGGTGCTCCAAACGACTGCAGTGGAGCTTCATTTATTTTGAGTGAAGCTTTAAGTTCTTCATTTCCTTCTTCCAGTAGAATTGGACCTTCAATTCTAGGGTATCACACTGGTACACTTAAACATGCTGGAGTTTCACCCTAGAAATTTTATCTGACACCATATCTTCAGAAAACTGTGAATTCTTGATCACCCAAGTTGGAAAAAATGGATAGTAATCACTCCAGATTATGAATTGCCTGAAAATACGAAATTCAGATCCAGGATATGTAATACGTATTATGCGAAATTCATGGATCCGAAATACAAACCACAATTAGCAGAATGGACTAAGTTGACAAAAACAAATTATGAGACAATATTGGAGCATGAGGTCAGGAAGGGGAAGAAATGAAAATGTAAAAGATCAGCACAGTATTTATTAGGATCAACAAAACATCCACAATTAATTGTTAGGCTTGTGGATGTGGAAAAGCAAAAATATTGCACTTCCATGGCTATGGCTGAAAATGAATTAACCAAAGTTCAGGAAGAAGAAATTGCAGGTGGGAACTACAAAGTAACAGCCAACATTATACGCAGAGTTTATGCTGAAGCAATGAAGAATATTCTCTTTTATTCACATCCCAAATTACTTGACTTGTTAGGGAAAAATTATTTGAATATTGGACTTCCAATTGTACCAAAGAGCTTCTTCACAAAGTTTTGGTCAACATTTTGGTCTACTAAAACCTTTCCATGGGCAGAAGAATTACATATATTATACGGAACATACTAATCATTCCAATTTCTTCTTCAGATGCTGAAAGGGGATTTTCAGCACATTTTGTATGATAGAAGGTCATCACTCTCTGGTGCAACAATCAATTGATGCTCTATTACGAATATGATAAATGGTTCTGAAATAAAGAATTTCAATGCATATCAATATGCCAAATTCTGGGAAAAGTGTGGACACTGGTTAACTGATTCTGGTGGTAAAAGTGACTCCAGTTCCAGCAGAAGAGCATAGTCAGCAGTTGAAAGACAGATTGCTGATGATTACATTGAAAAGGAAGAGAATGTTTGCGTGTTAGCAATTAATTTTTGTAAATAAAAGTGTAGGTCAGAACAGTAGCCAATTAAGTAAATGTTGCTCAGAAAGAACCACACACATTCTAGATACTTTTAATAATGCATAAATTTTCATTATATAGTGTAGCCTACATACCTACATTTACATGTAGAGAATATGATTACTTCATTGTATTTACATAAATTAACTGTTTATTGCTTAACTTCACAAGCCCTCATAGATTTCTACTACTAATTCTTCTGCTCCCCCACTTCTTTCACCCTCCCTTCTTTATTTTCTACCTCCTCCCTCTTTTCCTTCTTTCGCCTCCCTCCTTCCGTTTTCCTTTCTTTCTACCCCTCCCCCTTTTTCTTCTTCCTCCCCATCCTCTTTTTCTTTCTTGACCCCTCCTTTTTTTAATTTCGGAGGGGGACATGTCGCCCTTGCTCAGGTATAGTTTGAATAGATATAAGTTATAAAAGTCTATATTACATTTTAAATTTTAGACCTACACTCACTTGCTATACTGCGCAGTCGTTATTTTAAATTTTAGAAACATTGAATATGGAAGTGAATAAGCAAGACGTGAAAGTGATAATCGAGACATTAAAGAGAAAAATATTACAGAGGTGTTGATTCATTAAATAATTTGGGGGTGAAGACTTAATTTCTCTTCCGAAGAGTACAGACAATAATGAAAGAAACAACGGATTACTTCAGCAATGATGTTTCACCAATTGGAAAAACTGCAGATTTACTTCCAAAAGATGATTGACAGCAAAGCTGACTACAATTAATCATATACTGTTGTTTGTATTCTCTGACTGTTTCACTAATTTTTTTAAATACATGTAAATACATATACATGAAAAACGCCGTTTTTTCAAGACACCATATACGTAAAAAGTATTAAGTTGCAGATGTTTAGGTGCCTATAACTACATGAAAATATATCAAACATTACCTAACCGGTATATTTGCTCATAAAAACTATTAAATTTAATGTTTTACAACAAATAGCCGTTTTTTTACTTTCTTTTTCTAATAGAAATGCACATTAAAACATTTTTTGAATAAACAGTCCCGACACTTAAGAAATGAAAACTCTATTCTTACCTTTGAAAATTGCAAAAGATATTTTGTGAGTAGATAAGAAATATTGGCGTGCTATCTTTTCGATGCTCAACTCAATCTTGTCTCATTACAAATAAAAAATAACCACTAATTCTGGAAAACATGCGGCAAATATAAACATGAGGAAAATAACGACCTTTTGTTAAGTTTTATAATGTAAATACACCATTAGAGAAAGATGATTGTAAACTAAACATGTTCTTTTTATTTCGCTAACGTTGTGCTTGACCATGTACTTTTATCATGCAACGGAAGAATGGTTGAGTATAGGCCAGGTGGATGCAGTAGGGTGGTAACATTATTTGGGGTTGTGTTTGGATAACAATAATTTTTGAAAGACAACGTTTTCCTTAAATCTTGTAGAATTGTCTGTCTTCCCTCTTCCCCAGAGGTATAGGTACGAGATTACCTATCATGCAAGAGTAAACAGAAACCTGGTACTTCAGCGCTACCTGGTGGATAGAGGAAGGCAATAGTAATTCGAAAAATTAGTTCGAAAGAAATTCACATCCGTCGCCCAAAAGACAAACCAGCAAGGAACAAGCTAACGAATGACTTGTAGCTGAAGAATTTGTTGTTTTAAGAATCCATGTAAGTATTAAACCATAGATTCCGTATGAATACCGATCTATAGAAATTCATGTTAGGACACGTATCTACGTGACCAATCACACAAATGTTTATGGTTGTTCTCGGAGCAGGCAGTACCTACCTATGTTTTTCTGTTTTCCGTATTTAATAAGAATGAGATGAAAGATCTGATTAGCAGCTATTGTCTTCAATACTTAGGTAGGTACCTAATCATGGATCTAAGAATTACCCAACTAATTCTTCAGAGTAAATTACTCTATTGTCTTAACAATATTGTTAGTGAATCCCCATTATAATAGGGAATTAATTTCCTTTTCAAATGTATTTTTAAATCGCTTATGTGCTTGCTATAAATGAAATACCTATGTCAATGATATTTAAAAAAAAATAAGTTGTATAGTTTAAGCTCTTTAACCTATGGTCCCTGGATGACCCATATGACGATTCCATGTTCTATCCACTAAACAAAGATGAAGCTGAACATAATATTAGCTAAGGGTAGTACTAGGTAACTACATTCTTTTTGCGTAGGTATAGGTGGCAAAAAATGTTTTAATTGTTTTAGACAGAAAGAATAATACTCATAAATAAAATCGATCTAAAAATGCTCTAATCATTCACCTTTAAACTAAAAAAAGAGTTTACATTATTTAAAAAAATACATACATATACCATAAATTGGAAAAAGTTTATTTTAATCGTAGAAGCGACACGTTTTTTTATATAAGTTTAGATCATTAGTCACAAATATAGGGATTTCCCCAAAAATGTCGCTTTTGGATAACTACCTACGTAAATGTGTTTATTTATTTAAATATATACATACAAGGGTGTATATTTATATATCACTGCAATCATTAATAACGCTTTCACATTTAATACAACAGAAATGAATGCAAGATGTCTGATAAGATTGTCTAAACAGTAACTATTTACAAATAATCACCTCTGCTGCAATAGTGGCATTCAAGTCCTCCATGAGCTTTGCAAGTTCACTCGTTAAAAAAATCGGCTGAATTGTTATAAATAATTTTCGAGATAAACCCGCACAGCTTCTCGATTCTGAAAGACTTCTGCACGACGACTGGCCTCAAAGTTTCTGAAAATCAGCCGATAGCAGAGATTAAAGTCCGGTGAATATGTGGGTTGTGGGACCACTGTGATTGCATTGTCTGTCAAAACTTATTGCGAGATTGGCCTTATGGCGGGTAGTATTGCCATAAATCATAACGGCTGTCTTTCTGCGTCGAACGTTGATAATTCCTTACAAGAACTGGATATATCTCGAGGCACTAACAGACTCACCAGCTTCCAAAACTGCACAGTAATAATCCTCCGAAAGTTGATGCCCACTATGATGTGGAATCTTCGAACAGACATAGTTTTCCGAGGTGTACATTTGCATAGGTATACCCATTTCTCGTCGATAACAGTTACTCTACCATGAATCAAATATAAACACCTTGAAGCATGTGTTGTTGCTCAGTGAGTTCATGTGGAATCCACTTTGCATAAATACTTTTTCCCTTAGTTTTGTGTTAGGATTTGGTACATCGTGGTCGTAGGATGTGATGTTAAGGAAAACACTGTTGTCCTCTTCTAGTATTTGCTGAACGTTTGCAACGTATTCTTGGACGGCCAGATCCCGGTTTCCTCATGACTGAAACCCTTACGTTGTCACGGCATTTCTTTGCAAGGTGTTGAATATGTCGTAAAGACGGAATATTAGACTCACCCATTCTGTAACAAGATAACCCTGTATGTCTGCACAATTGACATTGTTTCCAGTTAGAGTTTTGCCAAACAAATTAATACTTTCTGATTTTACTTCCATAATGAATGGCAAGTTGTAAGTGACTGAAATACTGTGTGAATTGACAGATATATTCGGAATTTAAAATGTCTCTGGATTAATCGATACAACTTTATGGTCCAGCCATAGAAATCGGACCGCATTTATATTTTAGTAGTTGTAGAATCCGATCTCTATGGGTCCAGCATACTTATTAAACATAAATAGACATTTGTGTTCGAACCCTGTTGTCTATGGATGTAATACAGGCCATAGAATATGGATATCCAAAAGCGGCATTTTTGGAAACCCTTACAGTGACATTTTACCAAATAGATACAGTACATTAAGAATCAGACACTAGTTTTGTAGTTTTTGAGATATTCGCATTTATAGTTTTATTCTACAACCTATGGGTCAAATAAATTGACCCCCGTGTAGCTTCTTTTACAAAGGTTAATAAAAAAATCTACATATGTATAATAAATCTATCTCATTGGTTTGGATAGACTTTATTTATTTAACTTCAAGTCTTCTAAGGGTTTTTAAAAGACTGATTTTGTAATGATCCGATCTGATCCCAAACATTTCCAGCAAAGTTGCAAAAATGTTATATTTCAACGTCATTATGTGCTAATAGAAGAAGCAAAACTCTGTTTAAAAAGATAAACAAGACAGCTAAGTACCTAATTTGTATTTTCAAATATTAAACAAACTTTTAAGTTGTAGACCAAGTACCTACTTTTTAGTAGACATAACCTACGAAACATTGCATAATATGTTCTTAAATAGACTATTCCGCCAGAAATCTATGTAATTTTAATTCTAAATCAATAATAAAGTTGTTTTTTTGCTGAAATATTAGAACATGCTCTGTTATTGATTACTTTATAGAGAATGTCAATTTCCTTTTGCTTTAAACAGGGAGTAGCTACTTTTTATTTTTGTATGTCAATAACCATCCTAGTAAATGCTGGGTAATTTCATTATAGAAAAAGATGCATTTCATTAACTTTTTAACAGTTGTGGTAGAAATTTTAGTTCAAATATGGCTTCCTGAGTTTTGCAGCTAACAGCTATTTTCAAAAACAATTTTTTATCATAAAAAAATTAATTAACAACTATTTTCATGGCATTTTTCTAATAGGAGTTTCATAAACTTTTTTGTTTTAGATATTAACTTAGGTACTTGTAGACGATTTACAAAACTATTTTGATCTTGTACATTAGCTAATTCTCATTGATTATTTTGTTAACTATTTTTCTTACAAGTTTCTTTACTAAATTAGGTAAAAGATAAAATGGGCGTCTTCTGTCATAAGCAATATTCTTCCATTAATGGATTGTTTATTTGTTCAAAATATTTAGATAAATACCTAGTATCGTATGTTATACCCAAAGAGATTGACAATCTTTTCCTTGAATTCAGTTCCTTGGATACATATACATACATGTATAATAGGTCTGAAAAATAAATCTCATACCAAAATAGTACAGACAATATTGTTTGTGATAAATTTAATGCCCCTATATCATTAGATACAGAAAAGAAGCTCTACGGTAATACCTACTGGACAATGACGAGGCAAGCAAATATATAACAATGGACTATGCTCTTAACACACATCCTAGGTACTTTGAATAAGACAAATGAATCCTTTATGACAATTATTTTGCCTTACTTTGAAAATATATTGCTGATAAAACAAAATGAGTTAAACAAATATATTTTTAGTTAGAAATAAATTTATTTTGTTTTCAGAAGAAACATTGCTTGGTTTAAAATGATAATTAAATATGTTAATCAAAATCTTGTTTTTCTTAGAAAACACTAATCTCAAAAATGTCGATATCATCTAAAAGAAGACATGTTGAAAATTAATTAAATTTTGTAATTTATTGTTGATTATACATATAGATAATGGCACATAAGTTTCATTTTAAATATTTTATACTTATTGTTAAGATACTTAGGTTAAGATATCTGTCTACATGGCTTGTTTTAAAAAAAAGTTAAAATAATCTCAGAGTCAACAAATCTGATAAAAAATAATTAATTTTTTATTGAAAAATAATTCATTTTTCATGTCTTATTTCTAACTATATTTAATAAATGAAAATGACAAAACAATATAACAAATCCACGAAATGTTCATTATTATATTAGGAATTCTGTATCATGGAAGTAAGTTTTGTAACTAGGCCGGAACTAAGTTGTGCAATAGTAGAAATTGGGAACGCTGTAACTAACGAAGTTAGAATTGTAATTTAGCGAAATAAGAATTACTGTAGGTACCTATTTGAAAGAAATATGAGTACCTAATTATGAGTATTTGCAATTAAAAATGTAACTAATGAATGGGTAGCTATACGGAATTTTTTAACAAATAGTAGCAGCATCAAATTTCCTGGTGTCCTTACAACTTTGCTACCAAGCTGAAAAAAAGATGTCAATATTAAACTAAAAATATGCATTCATCTACGATTAAGTTAGTAGATAATTAAAATATCTGACTTTTTAACATTGATGTACTTGCTGGTTGTTTGTTTTTTTATTTATCCGAATATGTACCTACCAAGTTATTCGAATAAAGATCTTGCACTTCCAACATAATTTTAAACTTCAAAATAGACTTTCTTTCTTGTTTTCTGAACCTCTTTCTTTACTAATCATGACTTGGAATCACTCAAAAAGTCATCGCTACCTAAGTCAACGATATTTTAGGGTGGCTACCTTTAAATATCTCTGACCTAAGTTTTAGAAAGAATTTCACCAAAATATTGCAAGCATAGAGTAAATATACCTACATAGAGTATCCACTCAAACATTTTGAATGTATGCACCTGTGATTTTACAACTA